>PVKV010009552.1:0-80485 GCA_004027835.1 Alouatta palliata
GGAAGGGGGTAAGGAGGAGGAGGAAGACGTGGGAGGGGGCAGTCCCAGGGAGCCTTAATGTACATTCTTAATTCTAATTCCAAGGGCGAGGCAAGACCTTTGCCCTGGGGTTGTTCCCAGACCAAGCCTTGTACACCTCGGAGCTGTCTGCAGCCCTAAAAATCGCAGCGACAGGGGCGAGTTCAGCACCGCAGGGGGGAAGCCTCAGTTCACTGCAACCCCTCGGAGAGAGAGCAGGAGGAAAGATAGAAAGCATTTCAGAAGAAAGTGAAAACGCAAATTAGGTTGCCACTGAAGAGTCACGTTTGTAGAGTGAGTTCGTCTCTTCAGATAAGGAAAAGTTATGTTAACACAAACAAACCACCCACGCACGCATTCGACTACAGGTTTAGTGTGGGCTTCTGCAACCCGGAGCAGCGCGGGAGGCATTACTGTAAACTCAGGAGAATGAGTACTTCTTGGAAACCATGCCCCCAGCCTCGCCGGTCCGTCGCTAAGGAGCTCTCCCAGGCAGGGCACGTTCAGGGTTCCTTTTCAAAAAGGAGGCAGGGCTATTCTAATGATCATATTAATCGGAAACCATTAGGAGAGTTTGCATATTGCAACTGCATTTACACACACTGCCCTTGAAAGGCTGCCGGTCTGTGCCCTTCAGAGTAGGTGGCAAAGTAATGTGATTAATTATGTACGAATTGTGATTTCTGGCGTCACATTCCAACACCTAGAGGAGTTCCAAAGCTTTGTGACTGATAGGTGGCCCTAGCCATTGATTGACATCTTTGCACTATTTAAGAAAAAAAAAAAAATTCTGTCATGTATGAGGTTTGGAATTTTTTCAGCACTAGTACTGAATAGAGCTTCAGGTTTTTGTTTTTTTTTGGCTGAAAATCTTTAAGAACTCATTCTTTTAGTCTAAATTTTTAAAAAGTTTGTAGCTATTTACTCAAATACCTTGTTAATTCTCACATAATTCTAGCTTATCTAGAATTCTGTCTTGACCACACTGTCAGTTTCGTGTTTTGAAAATCATATTTTCTCTAAAAAACAATAAACCTCAGGAAAGGCAATATTCAAATCTTTCTGCCTCAATCTCTACCTCCTCTGCATTTAAGAAAGAGGAAGGGGCAGGCCTGGAGGCTGAAAGAAAAGCTCAATAACAGGGAAACAGTGTTTCTTCCTTCAGTTAATGATTACTTTCTCAGCTGGTGGGCCCGGCGGTCTCCGACCTTCACGTGACAGCCATGCCCCCCAGGACGCCTCTCCAGGGAAGCAGAGTGGGTGACGTTGAGGTGGAGACCACCTTCATGACGTTCAGCCCCCTCAGTTTGGGGAAGGTGAATGGTTTCATGTCCAGCCAGAAATCTGCCGAGGGCCTTCCCAGGGCTCACGATGCTGCCTGCGACTCCGTCCCTGACAGCCTCGGATGCACCGTATCTCTTCTGCTATTAAGTCTGGAAGTGATTTACTATCCGAGTCCTCCCACAGTTCGAGCCTTTTGATGTACTTTGTGTGCATGTGTTTCTGTCACATACGTGCCACAGTGGAACAGATTTTGTTTTGACACTATTTTGGTTCATGATGTTATACTTTGACTATTTTACAATAATAGCCAATGTAAACAAACATCTTTGGGATTCTCAAATTATTACTTATGATTCTTGGACATTGCAGCTCTTCGATACTGACGCATTCCTAGCTTTTTCCAAGGACACCGTATGTTAACATCCGTGCCAGCCTCATTATCCCCACAGCCAGGCTCTGGGCTGGGCGGTAATGAGCATTGTGCGGTTTCACTTTACACTTTGCAAAGTTGATTAAGGCAGTGCCTTCTCCTATGATCATTTCTGTACCCTGATGTAGAAAAATGGCTAAATATGGTGAAAGTTTTCTGGTGTTTCTTTCTTTAGCTGCCATGTCAGAGTCCGGTCTGCCTGGCTGTGTTGAAGATTCTATTGGCACGCTACCCAGTTTTACATTCATTTAAAGATCATTTAAAGGGGATTACGAAGCTGTATAAGTTAATGATTTAAACAAGGCCTAAGTTACTAGTGTGTCTGTTTCAGCACGCCCAATATGAAATAACCTTAAAAATTGTTTTCGCAGGGGAAAATCGTGTTGGAGCATTTTCAGGGTGGGTTTAAGGCTCGTCAAAATCTGTCCATTGGTGGGTTTGCATTTGAGTTCTCCAAAGTTCAAAGGGCCCCTGCTGCCGGAGCGCCAGATCCGCGGGCGGTGGGAAGGTGTGCAGGGCTTCCGCTGGTGGGTGTTGGTGCGGTCCCCCCGGACTCCCCACCGGGACGCCCCCACCCCGTGGCAGCGACAGGCTTGCCCGTCCGGTCCACCAGCCTGGCTCCAAGGCTCACTCACTCCGCCTCTAGGGCCGGTCCCGCCTCAGCTCCCGCGTCCGGGCCCCTTGCGGTAATCACAAGCAGCTCTGGGCCCGGAGCTCGGCACTGGCCCGGCCGCCTTTGCCACCCCTGCGTGATGCGCCGCGGATCGGGGGCGGGGGCGGGAGGAGCCTGCGGGGGCGAGGGGTGCGTCTCAAGGTCCTCCCTGCACATCTGGCGCAATGGGGAGCGCTCGCCTTTCTTCCCCCGGTTTTGTTCTCACAGCTGTGTCCATTCCGCCCGTGACCCCGCGAGTGATCCCTGACAGGTGATGAATTGGCAGCGGCGGCGGCGGCGCGCGGGCCAGGCCGCGGCGGGGCCGGAGCCGGAGCCCCGGAGCAGACTCGCTGGCGCCAGGCGCGTGACGCCGCCCATTCACGCCGCCCTGCAGCCTTGTCCTCCCGGCGCCGCTCAGGCGGCTGCCATGGCAACCGCGCCGTCACTCAGCGCGCGCGTCCAGCTGATCAATGCCTGCGAGGCCCGGCAGTCCCAGGCTCGCCCGGGCCGGGCCGCCGGTCCGTGCGCACCTGCAGCCGCTGCACGTCTTAGGTTTCGAGTGATTTGGGGAAGGAAGGAGGACCGAGAAGAAAAGAAAAGGGAGGAGGGGGTGAGGGGCGGAGGGCAGGATGAAGGAAAAAGAGCCGGGAGAGGGAGAAAAGAAATCTTCCTTTTGTAAAAGGGGGCATAATGTGGCTTAGAGGTTGCCAAAGCAAAAGGTTGTGCTTTGTTTTTGCAACCGAGGCGTTCGAGGTGGGGCTGGCTTGAGGGAAGGGTGGATGGGCAGAAGGTCACTGTGTTAGCGCATGGCGAGATTTATTTATTCCTTTGGATCATTTCGGTTTCTCGCCGGATGGCTTTGATCCTGGACTCCTAAAAATATTTTTGAAAGACCCCCCAACCCCCTCATCGTCCTACTGCCTAACTCCTCGGAACTCTTGAGGTTGAGCATAAACCATTAGATTTTTTTCTAGAACAGCCCCCTTCTCCGCCCTGGGGGAGCCGGGAGGATGTGCAGCGCCAGTCCTCCAGCTCGGCGGAGCCTCCCGCGCAGAGTCTAGCGCGATTCGCGCTCTCATTACCACCACAAAGCGCGGGCCAGACCAAGCCCCTTTCTAATGCACCATTTTCGACTGAGAACGTCTTGGCAAGAAACTTCCAAGTCAGCCTGCAAATGCAGACGCCTCCTGGGTCCTGGCTTTATCTCCAGGGAAAGTTCCATTTTAAGAACCAGATGCCAACATTCCCGGACAGTTTATGGCATTCGGATCCCTCAAGGGTGCTCATCTGCAGTTGAGAGCGTTAGTAGCAGTTATTTATCGTCTGTCCTGGAGAGGAGTTCCTGGACATAAATGTCCTCTACTGGCCCTAAAGCGGGGGGCGGAGGGGGGGGGCGGCGAATGTTCCCGGTCCTGTTATCTGGTTTAGCAACGTTTGTTGTGGTTTTCGAGGAAACGGCATCTGGATTACATAAGGATTCAAGTTTTTGCTTTACTTGTTTATTTAATACCTTGGCAAGAGGGAGCCCTTACCCTGAAACCAGATAACCGATTTTGGGTTTAAAACAGCTTTAGATGAGGGGCAACGCGAGGGGAAGAAAATGAGCAAAGCCACAAAAAGCAAACAAGGGCATGTTTATTCTTCCCTTTTTGGGTATTTTTTGAAGACCTGCCTAACCTCTTACACTTCTTGTTGCACACAGCTAGTAAATGACATTAACAAAGCGTTTCACGGACTGCAACAGCTTAACAGTGGCTCCTCCCCTGCGCTGCCACCATCCGGGCCGTCATTCCTTCCAGGATTCCCGCGCGGTCCTGTGTGCCCGGAGCGCGAGCGCCAGGTAGAACTCCGTGCTACATCCAATTGCTTGCAACCTTCTGATTCCCTTTTAGGGAGATCATTTTTCAGCTTGGCTCAAAGAAAGCGAAGTTTGGGAAGTTTGGCCGAGGGGCCGATTTAACTACGGGCACTGCAAATATTTTGTTACAAATGCTGTGAAGTGTACCGATTTGTGGCTGCGTTTAACTTTCACAAAGGATTTTCCTGTAACTTTTGTTCTGGTCACCAAATTAAAAAAGAAAATTAACTTGAGCAAGAGATAAGGTCTTGGAAAACAATCTCGGGCCGCCAGCGAGCTGGCGGGAGCAGGGCTGGCGTCGCCGAGTCTGCGCCCCCTGGAGGCTCGCGTCTTGGGGTCCGGCAACCGCAGGAGCCCGGGTCATGCAGGGACCCCCCCGTCCATCCGCTGTGCGCCCCCGCCCCCCGCAGAGTGCAGCGCCCAGACTGCCCCCCTCTGCCCACAGGCGTCCGTGGGAATCCGCCCCAGCCAGCAACAAGGGCGGGCTTGTCCGGAATCAAACTGCATCTTAATATTATAATGCAGCACCAAAAGCAAAACCCGAGGCCCCGGCTTGCAGTCCTTAACAAGAAACACATTGTGTGCGCTTTTTCTTTTTTGGCTCAAGCCACGTTCGCGCGCCGGCTCCGCCGCAGCGAGCCAAGTCCATGACTTAAGTGAGGAGGAACCCGCCTGCCCTGCACCACGTGCGCTCCCAGCTGGGGCAGCCACCCTCCTGCGCCCCGCGCACCCTGTCCCGGTCGCTGGGACGGGCTAGGGCCTGGCCGGGAGGCGCTTGTCCTTCGCCTGCGGCGCTTTGGACCATGACTCTTTCTCGGCCCGAGAGGCAAGCAAGCGCATCGCCCGAGCACTGGAGGCACCCAGGCGGCGCCAGCGCAAGTTGGCTGGTGGACAGATTTGTTTTTTCAGTAGTTCGAACCTCTTCCTTCCCTTGCCGTATCTTTAAGGCTTTTACTCCCAGATTCAACCCTTTCCTCATAATAATGACAGTTTGCAGACTTCTCCTTTCTAGTTAGAGGGAGTGCGTGCACGGGTCCTGCAAGACCCCAGCTGCGCGCCTGTCCCGCGTCACCTTGAACCATTCCGCTGGAGGGGCAAGACCTAGGGCCGCATCTCCCGGAGGGAACCTGGAGACACCGCGGGCGGAGGCGACGTGGAGGGGAAGGCCTCCAGCTGGCGGAGCGCAAAACGGCCTGGTTAGCTCTGCGGGGGGTCCTGGACTCTTTCCCGCCTCTTCCCACTGCCGCTGACACCAGGGCTTCCTCTGTTTAGTCCTAGGACTGCCCTTCAGGACTCCGCAGAAAAGACTGGGTACATTAAGGCGTACATTTAATTTTAACCATCATGCCTGCCTTTCTAGGATTCTGGGTGAAGAATACAGAGACGTTCCATTTCAAAGAAAAAAGGGTGACACAACAGCCCTCTTTAAGGAGAGAGTAAACATTCGCTTTAGGTAAAAACAACTAATCTTTTACAAGCCTGTGCACGGTGCACCTCTTTTGCTGTTCACCTTGACCGTAAGAATTTGGAAAGGCAGATGCTGCCCCCATTTCAGAGAGAAAAAAGCGCAGGCATCCGTGAATGACAGACTCCTCAGTGGTGGCCTAGACTCCGGCTACACTTCCTAGGGCAACCTGCCATCGTGCAGAGGTGTGTAACCTTGACTCCAGGTGGGGTATTGATTACTGTTTTAACCTTGAAATGCATTCATCCTGGGCGACTGGATTGCCCAGAGCTAGGAATCTGTGAAAACAGTTTGTTCCCACTTTCCTCCAAAGATAACACCGAGTGACTGAGCCTGACCCTTTGTGAACTGAAGGTCAACTGACATTTTAGGACTTTTCAAACCTTAGTGTATGTAAGAAACCCCTGTTGACACTCAGAGTTCTGGGGCCACCTGTACAAATTCCGATTCAGTAGGTTTGATGAGCAGCCCAGAATATAGCATTTTAAGCAAGCATGGAGAGGCGATGATGCAGGTGGTGCGACGACCACGATTTGAGAAGCTTCAGATGAATAACTGGCCTCTTAAGTGGGCCCTGCAGTGGGCAGACTGCTGGGTGAGAATCAGCCACTTGGATCCTTTAAGGCAGTGATCCCCAACCATTTTGGCACCAGGAACCGGTTTCGTGGAAGACAATTTTTCCAGTGGTTGGGGGGGTTGAGGGAGTGGGGCTGGGGGATGGGTGATGGGGACTTGGGGCATGGTTTTGGGATGAAACTGTTCCACCTCAGCTCATCAGGCGTTAGATTCTCCTAAGGAGCCTGCAGCCTAGATCCCTAGCATGTGCAGTTCACAATAGGGTTTGCACTCCTGTGAGAACTAATACTGTGGCTGATCTGACAGGAGGCAGAGCTCAGGTAGTAATGCTTACTCACTGTGCATCTTCTGCTCTGCGTGGGATTCCTAACAGCCTACTACCTAGGATTTGGGGACCCCTGCTTTAAGGAACTGTACATTTGCTTTTAGAAATCAAGAGAAGGAAAATCTGTTATACTTACCCACATTTTCTCTTTTTCCTTTCTGATATTCCATTATTCTCCCTTTGATTAATTCCTTCTGTTTCAAGAGCATTTTTTGGACGGTCTTTTAGGGTATGTATATTGGTTACATGTTCCCTTAGTTTTCCTGCATGTGAAGTCTTGTTCTCACCTTCAGTCCTGCAGGATGTTTTTGCTGGATATAGAATTTGGGGTTGACAGTGTTTTTTCCTTTCAGCACCTGACGTACTGTGGTGTTTTCTTCCTTCCATCAGGTTTCTCATATGAAATCTGCTATTATTTGAATTGCTTTTCCCCCAATATAAGTAAGATGTAGTTTCTCTCTCCTTGATTTCTTTGTCTTTCATTTTTGAAGTTTGCCTGTGATCTATCTTGGCATGGATTTCTTTAGGTTTATTCTGTTTGAGGTTCTCTCAGCTTCTTTTGCTAAACCAGGAAATTTTCAACCATTATTTCTTCACTTACTTTTTCAGCCCTGCCTTCTTTCTCCTGCCTTTCCAGAACTCCAATGATGCTGTTAGATCTTTTATAATAATCCCATAGGTCCCTGAGACTATGTTAATATAGTTTTAAAAAATATGTTTTCTCTGTTATTCAGTTGGGTAATGTAATTTCTGTTGTTCTATCTTCTGATTCACAGATGGGTTCCTCTGCCCTTTCCATTGTGCTTTTGAGCCCATTCAATGAGTTTTTACTTTGATTATTGTATTTTTTAGTTTTAATATTTCCCTTTCATTTTTATTTCCATCTTGGCTGAGTTTTCTATTTTTTCTTTTTTGCCTGTTTATAATTGCTCATTGGAAGATTTTTCTGATGGCCCTTAAGAATCCTTGTCAGATAATTCCAATGTCTGTGTCACCTCAGTATTGGCAAGTGTTGATTGTCTTTTGTTGTTCACATTGAACTTTTCCTCGTTCATGTTGAACTTTTCCTCATTCTTGGAATGATGAATTTTTTTTTAAATTGAAACCTGGGCATTTTGGGGGTTATGCTATGATCTGGAGCTTATTTAAATCTTCTGTTATAGTGACCTGGCTTGGAAGGAGGGCTCCTCACGTGGCCTCCACTGACATTGTGGGGTGGAGGCATCTTACCACTGGAAGGTGGTGAATGTCCCAGTTCTTACTCAACATTGACAACCCCAACGGGGAGAGAGCAATGCCTGATTATCCCCTGGGTGGTGGATGGGGCAGATGGTGCTCAGTTTCCCAGATGGCCTCTGCTGATGCTGTGTGGAGAGAGCTCATTGCTGACCTGGAGGGATGACTGTCTGCTCCCCACTGCACCTTCTCTGACACCATCCTGTTGTTCAGGGTGGCGCCTCCTGACAGCAGGCTGAGGGTGGACATCTAGCTCTCCACTCAGCCTTCCCTGATGCGGATAGAGTTGAGGCCACAGTCTATTCTGTGGTGTTTGGTTATAGTGGGACGGTTATGGTCTAAAAGGTTTTGGTTTCTTGGCTTCACTCTTACAGTCACCGTGTAGCAAATCCAGACATCTCTGAGATCACCGTGTAGTGAGGAAGTCCAAGCTGGTAGCATGAAGAGGCCACATGGAAAGGGCTAAAGGAGGGGCCAGCCTCAGTCATCCCAGCTGAGCACCCAGGCTGGGAGTAAAAGAGGACCCCATGGATGTCCAGCCCAGTAAGATGACCTCAGCCCCAACTACCAACTGACTATGCACACGAGACGTCTTGAGTGAGGATGCCCACCGGAGCCCAGCAGGTGGGACTGTAGAATAACTTGTTGTCATGAGCCAATACATTTTGGGGTGATTTGTTTCATAAAGTGGCCTCCAAAAGAGAAACTGGGGGTACAGAGTTTCTAGGTACAATCTTGTGCATTCATTGTCATTGTAATCATTGATAATTTATGTGTTTTTCCTGAAAGTTTTATAACAACAAATGATTTATAGTGCATAAAATAAACATCCCTAAATACAATAAACCTACCTTTTTTTTTTTTTTTTTGAGACTGTTGCCCAGGCTAGAGTACAGTGGCATGATCACTGCTCACTGCAGCCTCAACCTTTTGGGCTCAAGCAGTCCTCCCACCTCAGCCTCCCAAGTAGCTGGGACTACAGGCATGTGCCAGTACACCCAGCTAATTTTTTTTTGGTTTTTTTTTGGAGACAGGGTTGTACTCCTGTCACCCAGGCTGGAGTACAGTGGTGCAATAGCTCACTGCAACCTCTACCTCCCAGGCTCAAGCAATTCTGGTGCCTTAGTCCCCTGAGTAGTTGGGACTATAGGCATGCACCACTGTGCTTGGCTAATTTTTGTGCGTTTTTTAAGAGATGGGGCTGCATCATGTTGCCTCGGCTGGTCTTGAACTCCTGAGGTCCAGTAGTCTGCCTGCCTTGACCTCCCAAAGTGTTGGGATTACAGGTATGAGCCACTGCACCTGGCTAACTTTTGTATTTTTTTTTTTTTTTTTTTTGTAGAGATGGATTTTCGCCATGTTACCCAGGCTGGTCTTGAACTAATAGACTCAAATCATCTGCCTGTCTCAGCCTCCCAAAGTTCTGGGATTACAGGCATTATTGCACCCGGCCTAAAAGTCCCTTAATTTGAAAAGAAATACAGTTTAGTTGACGTGTGTCTAGTATATCCTCAGAATTTTTTTTAACCAATAAGAAGCCCTACCAACTATCCGCCATGATATAGAATTTATAACCCTATATGATGACTAGATGTTTTGAACAAAGCCAAATGTGATGAATGGCTACCAGCCCAGAGGCCCTGGAGAGAACAAAGACGCCACACTGGTGAGAGGTAGCTGCCTGTGGACCGCATGGTTTCCCAGAAAAGCAGTGAGAGCATCTGGTGCCTCCAGACACTGCAGAAACAGTGTCACAGAAACATCTCAGAGGCATCACTTCTCTTTATCAAGATTCTAAAGTGATTTCAACATTTTAAAAATACAACATAAAGAATTTGAGTGTGGAGGGATGATCATGCTTCCAGGTTAGGATCAGGCTGTTTATCCCATTGTCTTGTTGGTATACTGTGCAGAGACTCCTGGGATGGGTATTGCCCAGTGACACAGTCCCAGTGTGGCCATTTCTGATCCCAAGAAAGCAGTCAGGAGTAGGTGGATGCAGTTACAGTTCATCAAGTCCTGCTAGTTCAAGTCATGAGCCCTGAATTCCCAGGGAGTGACCACTGAAGAAATGCAGAAGAGGAAAATCCTTGCAATAAAGCGGGATGAGGTTCTTTGGTTGCTGCAGTGTGGGAGTGGGGTGCATGTTGGGGTCTGGGGGGTGAGGCTGAGGGCTCCCCCAGTCTGCCCCTCCCTGAGCCTGAGTTCTTAGCTCTTACCCAACCCTTTGTTTCTTTTGTCTCCAGGAACACCTGCACCCCTGGTTTGCAGTCTGTCCTTGGGTGAGTCACCATGAGCCCCAAGTTCCCATCTGTAAAGGATGGGTAGTGCTCCTTCACCTGTTTCTTCACCAAGCCCTTACAAAGCCCTCGGGTGGAGACCGCTGCTTTCATATCTTGCAGGCCAGCAAACTACCAGTGTGAAGAATGCCCAGGGAACCTGCCCACGTCAGAACAGCCAGGAGATGGTGGAACCAAAATCTAAGCCCACGCCCATCTGACTTCAAAGTCTGTGCTCCTGATGTTTGCACCGAGTCACCTCCTAAGACTTTCTGAAACTGGATCATATCCATTTAACTGTTTCTGAGAGAAATCCAAGTTTAAAAAAGGAAATATTTACTATGGATATTTTACAATGGTTCCAAAACATGAAAATTTTAAATAGAATATTCTTAACCATCCTTGCCACATCTTCAGGTTCCCTTACAGCTACTATGTTTTGGTGACTGCCTATGGGAAAAAAGACTATACTTTCTGTAGCTTTGGAAGGAATGGTGGTGGGGTAGGGATCATTCCCTGCACATATCCTGCCTGTGGGCACTCCTCTGAGCATTGGGCCAGGCGAGGAGCCCATGGCGTTGTTTGCTTTGGGGTCCCAGCACTGCTAATGGGAGTTGGGCTGTAATCCAGGGAGAGAACCTAGCCTTTTGCATTCTGTTGCCCTACTTGAAATGGAGATGATAGCAGTGCCCTCCTCAGTGTTATTTTGAGCATTTGATGTATCTCAGACATAGTACCTGAAAAAATATAAGTGCTCAGTAAATACAGTTGCCAGATAAAATGCAGGAAACCTATTTAAATTTAAGTTTTGGCTGGACAATGAATAGAATAATTTTTTTTTAGTATGAGTATGTCTTTATATTTTATCTGCTAAATTTAGCAACCTCCTCAGTAAATGATCACTACAATTGCAACAACTCCGTGTGACAGATATAGTAAATCTGTAAAGAAACAGGAACTTGCATTTATTTTTGCTAAGCTCTGACTGGTTAAGATAACTGGGCAAGAGAAGATATCTTTGGCTAAACCTGCAGAATGTAGAGTATAGAAATTTTAATTTGAAGTACTACAGGACTAGAATGGCCAGAAGTGAACTGTAGAGAGCTTATCTAAAGAGTCCCAATTTCAGAAGTTCCTCACAGACTTAAATGGGCCCACAGACCCTTCCTGTGCCTTAGCATAAGCCAGCTGATTGTATCAGTTATAAATTCATTTCCAGAGAAATGTACCCTGGATGCCCTCTCCGACTTGAAATAGGACTGGCCAATCCAGATGTCCCCCAGGTAATGCTGGCTCAAGTATACAGCTCCATAAATCGGAGAATCTATTCAAGAAAACAAGCAAAAGTGTTTGTGACTGAGTTAGCTAATGCCAGCTGGTGTCTTGAACAAATCCAGATCTCCAACCTGCTAGTTTATTTCTTAGTCTGAAACTTGTGTTACTGATTGACAGACAGCTCTCATTCAAGCAGTGACTTAGAGATGCAAACTCTTCCCATTTTAGTAGTTCCATTGTATTCTGTGTGTGTCTTCCAAGGTGCCTGGGATCATCTCCATCAAGACTTTAGTCTTCCTCTTCTTTAGAAGAGGAAAGAGCTTGGAGAACCGCACTTGGGTGGTTTTTATGGATCAGGCATGGAATTGGCTTCAACATATTAGCTCACATTCCATTGGTTAGAACCGGGTTTCTCAACTATTAGCACAGGGTTAGTGTAGGGTTTCGGCACCATGAACATTTGAGCTGGCCAAGGGCTAATCAGGGTTAGAACAAAGCCACAAAGGCTGTGAATGGTGTTTATTGTTGTGAGGGGCTGTCCTGTGCACTGTGGAATGTTCAGCAGACTCACTAGATTCTAACAGAACTCTCCTCTCCTCCAGTTATGACAACCACAGATGTCTCCTCTTCAGACATTGCTAGATGTCCCATGGGAGGCAAAATTGTCCTAATTGAGAACCACTGTGTTAGAACTCGGTCACATGGCCACACCTAACCGCAAGGGAGGCTGGAAGATCTAGACTAGAAGTATGCCAGGAAGAAAAGAAAACTGATTTAGAGGCTGCTGGTCAGTCCCTTTCGCAGTGACCTTCAGCGTACTGATTCTTCTGCAGCTATGGGAATACTCGTGCCTGTTTCTGAGCTGTTTCCTGTGTGAGATGACATAGAATGGGAGGGGTGACATGCTGGACTTGGGTGGGGTGAAGAGGATTGGAAACCACCATCATGTTTGGCAGCATTGAATGTTTATGACGATTTGAATAGTTGTGACAAGGGAGCAGTGAAGGAGGAAATAACCATTTCTGAATACCCTTTTACAATTTGCAAAGCACTTTTAAAGATAAGAATGAGTTCCTAGACCATATTCGGGTGAGAATGGACATTGTTGGCTGCCATATCATTGGGAGGGGGCTTTGAGATCTTTGTCTTAAAAAGGCAGAGTGGATTCGGAGTAGAAGGAGAAATGTAAAAACCTGGTATCTGAGAGTGTTCGCAGAGGGGAATTGTCCTTTGGAAGCACAAGAAAGGGAGGATGGCCCATTGGCATATATGTACATTGTGTTTTCATATAATTATACCTGAATGAACGCAAGAGGAAATGTGTAGGAAGCTGTTTACATAGTCCTTTTAATAATGTTTACATGAGTTAATGAACATGCAAACATATCTGATGAAAACATGTCAATAGTGAAACAGCCTTGTGACGAATCAGATCTTACCTCAGGCTGGAAAAAAAGAACAGGTTTTCCAAGCTAACAAATTGCAGCCAGTGTGTGTAGTAGCACAAATGACTTTGAGCTTGAAGACAACTATCCATCCATCTGTTCATCCCCTCATCCATCCATTCATCCCTTCATCCATCACTCCATCCATCCACCCATCCATCCTTTCATCCATCTATCCATCCATCCATCTATCTATCCATCCCTTCACCAATCCCTTCATCCATCCACCCATTCATCCCTTTATCCATCCACCCATACATCCCTTCATCCATCCATTCATTCATCCATCCATGCACCCATTCATTCACCCTTTCATCTGTTCATCCATCCATCCCTTCATCTATCTATCCATCCCGTTATCCATCCATCCACTCATTCAACCCTTTAACCATCATTTTATCCATCTATCCATTCCATCCATCCATCCATCCATCCATCCATCCATCCATCCATTCGTGTGTTCAGTAAATACTTACTGAACACTTATTATGTGCCAAGCACTCTCCTCAGAACTTAGGAAATACAAGTAAACAAAACCAACAACAATCCCTCACCACCTGGATGTTACAATTTGATGGGAAGAGACAAAGTTGGTGAGTGAATCACATAGGTTATTAGGTGATAAAGGTGTAGGTGATAAAGGGAAGTGCCAGGAGCAAGGATTGGGTACAGTTGTGAATAAGGTGTCCCCAGTAAGTTGCACTGAGTAGGTGACATTTGCCAGAGACTTGAAGAAAGCAAGGAGAGAACATGACCATACCTGGGAACAGCATTTGTGGAGCATTTGTGGACAGCCAGTGCAAAAGTTCCAAGTCATGAGTTCCTGGTGCATACACAGAACATCAGGGAGGTCAGGGTGGCAGAAATGTGGTGAGCCCAGGAAGGGAATAGGAAATAAATGTAGGAAGGTAGTGGTATACAGTGAGGTGGTGTGGGGTGGAATTGTGGCAGCCAGATAGTGTTGGTGCAAGGCCTCTTGGCCCTTGTTAGGACTTGGTTTACCATGGCGCAACATAAGATTGGCAAAAAATTAAAAAGTCTGACAACAGCTGATCTGGATATCCAGTAAGGATGCGGAGCAGTGGGAATTCTCCAATCCTGCCGGCGGGCATGCGCGTCGGTTCCACCACACTGGAATGCAAAGGGCCATTCTGAGTAGAGCTGAAGATGTGCCCCTCCTTGACCCCACAGTTCCAGCCATGGGCATGTGAATGAATGTGCACACGTGTCGACTGCAGCATTTGTTTGTAATTGTGAAAACATCTAAGTATCCATCTGTGGGAGAGGGGATAGCGTGGGAGTGCCCCACAGTGGAGCTCTAGGGAGAGGTGAAAATAAAGGGATGAGACCTGCACATGTCAAAATGAAGGAAGATAAAAGACGTAAGGATGGGAGAAGAGCGCCCGGCCACAGAAGCACGTACAACATGATGCTGGTGTATCCAGAGTGTTTGCACAAACAACACAACACTACCCATGGTTTCCGACATGGGTATGAAAATGTGGCACTGTGCAGAGGGCCAGGAGTGCTGAACCCAGACGCTTACTTCTCCAGGCGGGGGCCGAGGCCCAGGGCTGCAGGTTTACTCCAGGAGCTTCGGTGGCACGTGCTGAATGTGCTGTTTCTCATGCTGGGGGACGGGGAGGTGCATGGTGTTGTACAGTCTATACTGAAATGATTGTATAACAGGATACTAGTTTATCGTGTAATAAATTTCACCAAAATAAACAATTGTTTTGTGGCAGCTTCCACGCCTGGATTTCACATTGGAGATTTCTAAGCAGAGAATCCAAGAAAACCAAAGGAGGGGTGGAGGGAGAGCCTCGCGAGTGTCTGGGAGTACCCCTTTGCTTGGGCTTGTGACAACTGGAGATGACCTGGGATCTTGGCACCAAATGCCAGCAGAAACCATCCTGTACCTGCTGGAAGATGAGATGTGGTTCTTGCTGGAACGTGAGTACAGTTTGAGAGCTTCAGGTAGAAAGCCCAGTCGTCCTTACCCTGTGTGGCCCACCCAGGATCGTGAATGGGGTCGGCCTCAGGGAGCTGTGAGCTGGTGTCTGAGACACAGTGTGGGCCTTTGTACTGCTGGAAGCAAGGGAACCCTGAGGGTGGATGAACTGCCCAGCAGAGACAGACTGGCACACTCGTCAGTGTGCGAACAAAGCCACGAGACCTGGGAGCGGCATTTTACAGATCTGCTGTTTTTTAAAAGCTTGTGCTTAGATGTGTATAACATCCAATTTACCATTTAAACCTTTTTTCTTTTTTTTGAGACAGGACCTTGCTGTGTCACCCAGGCTGGAGTGCAGAGGTACAATCATAGCTCACTGCAGCCTTGGCTTCCCTGGTTCAAGTGATCCTGCTGCCTCGACCTCCCGAAGTGCTGGGATTATGCCAACCTCTCCTGGGTCTTTGAAGTCTCTGCCAGCCCAGGGCTGATGATCAGCGAACCTGGAGGTTTTCTCGGCAGTGTGAGCAGTTTTTCACTCTCCCCTCTAGCGTGATGCCCCTTCATGGAGTTTGCTGTTCATTCCTTTGCTCACAGGGATTAGAACTTGATAGCAGTGAGGAGGAGGGTGTCAGGCGCTGGCTGGGCCGGCACGAGGTGTGCGCTGAGCCCTGAGTGTGCCCCGAGGGAGCAGCTGCACTTTGGGCCCCATGTGAGGTGAGGAAGAGGCTGAGAGGCAGAGGCGAGCAACACGTCTGAGGCCGCAGAGCCGCCAGGAGACCAAGGATCAAAGCCATGGCGCCCATCCTGCTCCCCTTTTTCAGTCAAGTATGAGGAAAATAGTGAGGAAATTTATTCTTATGTGGAGCAGGACAACAAAAGCCCATAAACCACCTTCCGAGGTTGGCTCAGAATTGACTGTCCTCTGGACGGTAATGGGATTTTACTCTTGTGTTCTTGAAACCTCTGCCAGGAAAACCTCACTAGAATGGCCTGGAAGCTTCCGGAAAATATGGATTTGTGGAACCCCCTACCCCTGTCTACCCCATGAGAATCTGTGGTAAGGTGGGGAGTAGGCCAAGGAATTTTACAGTTTTCACAAGGTTCCTGGGCACTCCTCGAATCATGCGTGGAGAAACACTCTGCAGACCCTCAGCTTCTTAATGGAGGTGGTGATGTGGTTTGGCCGTGTCTCCACCCCAAATTTCTGCTTGAATTGTGAGCCCCATCAGCCCCGTCGTCCCCATGTGTCAAGGGAGAGACCAGGTGGGTGTAATTGAATCATGGGGGTGGTTCCCCCATACTCTTCTGGTGATAGCGAGTGAGTTCTCACGAGGTCTGATGGTTTATACGTGTTTGGCATTTTCTCCCGCATTCATTCTCCCTCCGGCCATCCTGTGAAGGGGGTGCCTTGCTTCCCCTTCCGCCATGATTGTGAGTTTCCTGAGGCCTCCCAGCCATGTGAAACTGAGTCAGTGAAACCGCTTTCCTTTCTAAATTACCCAGTCTCGGGCAGTTCTTTACAGCAGCGTGAGAACAGCCTAATGCAGGTGGAAGTGTGGCTTTGGGACCTGCATTTTAGACAAGATTCCTCAGCTGATTCTTAAGCAAACGCCACTTGCGAGCCACAGTCCTTCAGGCACTCACCAGGCACTCAGTGGCAGTGGTTTCGTTTTCCTGGCATTTTGTGCTTTCGCTAGTCATGGCCATATGGTGATGAAAAGTGGCCATTTTACAATAGAAGGAAGGTCCTAACTGTTGGGAACATTGAAGGAACCGCAGGAATTAACCTGTCACATGTTTCATTGAAAAACATGATGATTTATCATCAAAATGAGTAAGTTCTTTCACTTTGGAGTGAAACCATATATTATTAGAGAGAATGAAGGACACAATTTAAAAAAATACTAAATCGAAGCGATCCTTGTGTTTTGATGGTGATTGCATTCTGCTTTGAGTTTTTGTTACCGTTTCCATCTTTGAGTTTCCTTGGTCCTGTTTGTTGCCCTGGCTCCATCTCTGCTTTTTCTCTTCTGTAGGCAAAGTTCTAGGCATACAATCACAACACAATCGTGCCATTCTGTAAGAGCCTCTGTGCTCCAGCCAGTTGGGCACCCATCTGGGTCTGACTCCCAGCTCTGTCTTCTCCTCCTCTGGGAGGCGGGGAGGCACCGTGCTTGTCCCAGCTGCCTCTAAATGACCTCCCCCAGGACTTCTCTAGGTGAATGACTTGGCCTGACTCAGCAACCAGACTTTTTCTGGGAGCCAGAATATTTTGCCACACAACCGACATATGGTAAACATTCACACTGTCTGAGCACAATAATTGTAAATTAAACATGCCAGGGAAAAGAAAAAGGCCCAGATCTCCTCACACTCACATGGAGAGGTCATCAGCTCAAGAATGGGAACAAGTTGACAAAGCCATCCCCCCATCCTTGCTCCCTGGGGCTGCCGTGAGGATCTGTGTCTCAGAAGGGATCCCTGAGAGAGTGGAGAAGACACAGGATGCCAGGGTATATGTAGGGAGGGGTGAAGGGACGTTTCTTCTCAGTTTAAAGATAAAATAGATGTGGTCCCAGCTACTCCAGAGGCTGAGGCAGGAGGATGGGTTGAGCCCAGGAAGTGAAGGTGGCAGTGAGCCAAGATTGTGCCATCGCACTCCATCCTGAGTGACAGAGTGAGACCCTGTCTTAAAAACAAACAAATAAAAAGGTAAAACAGGGTGCTAAGAAGGAAGCGGCTTTGTTTGAAGTGCTTGCCACCATGGCTGAATCAGCTTTCTGTATTTGCAGGGAGCGGTACAGTTATTCCCGGTTTTAAGTTTGATGGACTTTCCCCATTTTTTCTCAGCTGCATGGAGGCATGGCGATTGAGAAAGGCCAGGGCTGACACCTGGCAGCCTCCACAAATGGGATTTCAATACTGTGCATCCCGTGGTGGGGCCGTCCTGGCCTGGCTCTTTGGAATGTAGCTGCTGGGACCCCCTCTTCCCTCTGCGTTCCTAGGGTCACGGTTATCCTCTGGGAAAGGGCAGCCTCTTTAGAAGCCGCTGGTGTGGGCCGGCTTCCTCGTCCGGGACGGCTTTTTGGTGCTCACGTGATAAAGAACACACACGGCATTCCCACCTTTCAGAGTCTGGAGTTTTCTTCTGCTGAAGTAGTTTGTTCTGCTTTGAAAGATGCGGCTCTTCAGGTCCTAGAGTGGAGTTTGAAGGTTGGAAGAGTTTGGGTTTTTGTTATTGTTTTGTTGTCAATGTCCTGGCTCTGTGCTGATTATTTTAAGGGTCTGGGAGTCAGGAATGAAAGGGAGAGATGTGTGAGTGGACATGTTCCCGGGGACACTCTAACCTCAGGGTCAGGCTTGGCCATGAAGGCAGATGGCGTGGGCACCCTTCCTGGGTCATGCTGTCCCCTGCCAGCCTGCTGTGGTCCTCTGTATGGCACCGATGAGCACCGGAATGCTCTCATATAATAAGCTCCCTGGAAGAAGGGCCTCCCTCATTTGCCCTTGGTAACCCCGTTCACCTAATGCAAGAGCTCGTGGCCCAGAGCATTGAAGGAATGAAGGCAGAAGATGCACCTGCAAGGTGAATGGAAAATCCCCACATCCATCTGTTCACTGATTCTCACTCCAAAATAAGAGATCCATGTCTCCAGTGCACCCCAAGTCCGTGAGCATGGGGACTGAGAAGGTCCGAGTGTACCCCAGTGTACTGGAAACGAGCTGGACAAGAAGCCTAAGGAGGAGTGAGAGAGGAAGGGTGTGGCGGGGACACGGACCCCAGAGCCGCGCACAGCCTGGAGCCATCTACAAGTGGGTCTGCAGCACCATGAGTGACACCAAACATTTGATGCTGTAGGGAGCAATAAAACATGTGTAATCAATTGCTTCTTTAAAAGTGTGGTACCCACAGGGTCAGAGTTTTATTTTGTTGTTTGTTTTTTAACTGATAGTACGTTTTTTGAGTTTGTTTCAGGAAAAAAACGTGTGAGTTCTTGTTTTTCTTCCCCAGTTGTCCTCCTCCTTCCATCCCGGATACCTGGGGCTGTCCCCTCTTCCCTATGAACAGTCAGTCATGCCCTGGCCTGACACTCGACGTCAGCCCTGGCTCCGTGAGCGCTGCCAGCCCCCTCTGCTGACAGCAGCTGCACTCTGATGTCCAGACTCCTTGACTGGCCTGAAGCTCGCAGGGTCTGCCCAGCCCACTGTGCAGCCTCAGCTTCCATCCCCTGGTCCCCTCCTGTGATGCTCCAGCCACACACACCTGCTGTTCCCGGGACACCTCTGGGTAGATGTTTACTCCTGCCAGTTCCTCTCCCGGGAACACCATTATCCTCCCTCTCACTGCTTGGCTGACTCTTCTCTGTCCTTGAGCCACTTCCTCTGAGACCGTCCCTGCTCCCCCAGGGTTGGATGCCCCTGGCTATGCTTCTTCCCCAGAGCTTGGCCTGCAGGGACTGAGCTGGCCACTTTCTGTGAGTTCCTTCAACAGTGGGACTGTGGTGGCCCAGAGCAGGGGGCTTTTATGTCAGATGTGGCAGGTGGAGCAGCGCCCAGGAGCCAGAACTACCTGTCTCCTGGACGCTTGAGGGCGGTGGTTCTTGAGTGTGGTCCAGGATGTCCGCACCACTGGGGAACCTGTCAGCAATGTGGACTCTCCAGCCCCAGCCTGAGCCGTGGAATCCATGCCTCTGGGAACAGCCCATGGTCTGCTCTGACCAACTCTCCAGGGGCTGTGCTCCTGCCCAAGCCAGGCAGCCTTGGCAGCTCTGCAGATGGGCAGGTGGGCGAAGATCCAGTCCAGCCCCTCAGGCAGGCTTCCCTGGGCATTCAGACTTCAACAAGGCTGACATGGTGTCCTGAAGGCACACTCAGAGGAAACAGAGTCTGTCACCCATAGCTTAAAACCAATGTCGACCAACCACTGGGATGAGGCTGGGGCCGGCCTGCAGAAGAGGGGACTGTGCGTCTGTTGGGGGCTCCAGCTAAGGGTACTGACCCTGCCTTTGCTCAGGGGCCTGGAGCCGCACATGACTGGGTCGGGAGGTGATGCCAGAGGCCTGCTCAGCAGCCAGAGTGCAGGCGGAAGGCCAGGGCTGGGGGGTGGGCATGGCCCAGAATTCGGGGGATGGTGCTTGCTGTTTTATCAGATCAGGACATTGAGTTTGTCATGTTCACGGACTCTAATGTTATTGCCAAAAAGAAGCCCTAAACAGGCCACCGTGTCCTGGTTTTTAAAATGACAGTTGAGAAATAGAGGGCTGGAGTGATGACAGGATGGGCCAAGGCCACAGACTGCTGACGAGGGTAGTGCTCTGCCCTGCCTCTGCCCTTCCCCTGCCCCAGGGCGGCCCTGGTCTCCAGGAGCAGTGCCCTCAGAGCCCTGCTCAACCCTGTGGCACGAGGGGCCCCCAGGAGCACCACAGCCCCCAGGGTTGAACTGCCCCTTCCTCTTCTTCCTGGCGGACAGGGGGCCATTGGGAAGTGGGGAAGAGGGTTGGAAAATGCCTCCAATCGTTGGAGGCTTTCTTAGAATTTAGGGTACATGGTTCCTTTACTTCAGTTTTTGCCCAGTTCTTGGATGAAGGGGAAATGTGTGCACCCATGTCCACTCACTGAGGCCTGTGCCACGAGGAGAGATACAGAACTGGGTGAGGCCCCCAGCCTGGCACCCCTCTGAGAGCCCGGGAGCAAGGTCCCACGGGTGGGTGGTCCCATGCCCAGTACACATGTCTGATGCATTGAGGAATTCCTCCTGACATGTTCCAACCAGGTGTAAATATCACACAATGCTGTCCTATCAGCGAATAGAGCTGACCGTGCCCTGTTTTCTCAACACTGTGTACACCATTTAAAAAACTTTTGGAGATCTTGCTGTGTTGCCCAGACTGGAGTGCAGTCATGATCATGGCTCACTGTAGCCTGGAATTCCTGGTTTCAAGTGATCCTCCCACCTTAGCCTCCCAAAGTGCTGGGATTACAAGGTATGAGCCACACCTGATGCCCGGCCGCTGTGGGCACCATTTATAGAGTGACTTGTGGCCCTGCAGTTATGGGTTAGCAGCATTGGACTCGAGACACTTTGAGGCAGCTGTCAGCTGTGCCGTCAGGGCCACAGCTGGGTGTTCGGGAGCTTCTGTGTCTTCATAGCCAGTCTGTTTCACACAAATGAGGCCAGAGGGGTGTCCTTGTGGTCAGTGGGTCTCCTGCCACTGTTCTGGGCCACAGTTGGCAGAAGAGGGCAGGATTCTCACCCAGGCTGCCAGGGCTTCCTCTGAGTCTGCATTGGGCTTCCCCTCCCAGGTCCCATCTGTTCTCTGCCAGCCCTAAGGAACTCCGGGCCCCCTTGCCTCTTTCCACTTGCCATCCCTGGGATTTTCTTGGGATCACCACTCCCCTCTTCCCGAGGTCGTCTTGCTGTCCTCAGACAGGTGCAGTCCATCCCTCTGTTGCTGCTACATTTTGGTCAATGTCAGAGCGTCCTATGGAGCCACCTCCTCCTGGCTCCGCTGTGGCGGCGCCTTTGAATCACATGTGCTTCTTATTCATCTCTTCTCCCCACAGTGAGCACACAGAGTAGCTGATTCGTGAGTAGCTGTGAACTGCTTGAATTTCCTCTTCCTCTGTATCTCCAAGGAAGGAGGGCCTTTCCTTTCCTTGGCGCCACCTCCCACGGTCTTCCAGGGATGGGAGATGGGGCATGAAGAGTCATGGGCACACCGGGGATAGGTGCGTTCATTCTGGGTGAGGTGATCTGCTGTGGAGCGCCCAGCATGAGCCTGAGGCTGACCGCAGTCTCTGCCTCCGCAAGGGTTTCATCAGAGGCAGTTTTACCTGTGATCTCATTTCCCTGCAGTGCCTGGCACAGATGGCGCTCATCAGTGAACTGTGAGTGGTGCGTATGCAACCCTGTCCCCTGTCTTCTTTATCCGCCACTAGAGCAGGTTTTCAGAAATTCAGATCTGGGCTTTTGCTCTCCATGCTTTCCTCAGCTCTTCAGGACAGCGACTCCAGCACCGATCCAGCCCTCACCTCTGCAGCCTGACCTCCTGGCTCATCCTCCAACCTGCTAGAGCTGCCTCACCTCACAGCCACTGCCTTTCCACAGACCTGCAGCCCCGTGACCCGGTCTAGCCTGGAAGTTCTCTCCCTGAAGACTTCACTGTACAAGCCTCTGTGGCTGAGCCCTTCAGTTAGAAGAGGCCGTTTCCTCCTCCATCTTCCTACCCTGCCCTGTGAGGATTCCCGGTGAGGCAGGAAGAACACTCAGGGAGTATCTGGCAAGCATCTATGGCGATTTCTGCTTCCTCCACCTGCCCGATGTCCCTTGTTCACTGTATTGTTTCCCAGCCTCTATGGGACAAGCACATAGAAGTTCTAGTTAAAATTCTTTGAATGAATAAATGAAGTTATTTTACTCTCATCAGAAATGAAAGGAAAATGTGTAAAGACACTTAAGCAATTCATAGGTAGCCATGACATCGTGACAAACAGAAAGGCCTCTTTCTCTGGAGTGAAGGCTGACATCGCGTCTTGATTTATTATTATTATTATTTTAGAGTCAGGGTCTTGCTGTCACCCAGGCTGGAGTGCAGTGGCATCATCACGTAGTGTTGACCTCCTAGGCTCAAGCGATCGTCCTGCTTCAGCCTCCAGAGTAGCTGGGACTACAGGTATACGCCAACACACCCAGCTAACTTTTCTACTTTTTTGTAGAGACAGTGTCTTACTACATTGTCCAAGCTGGTCTTGAGCTCCTGGGCCCAAGCAATCATCCTACCTCACAAGGTTGTAACCTCAGCCTCCCAAAGTGCTGGGATTACATGTGTGAGCCATCACGCCTGGCCTCGATTGCCTTATTTAATTGGCACACATTTCCTACCTCTAGAGGCCTCTAAGTTGGGCTTGAGAAAGCCAATCTCAGCCACTGGGTTTGCTGGCTACATGTGCTTTGCCCAATAGGCCAAAGGTTGAATGGGAGAAGCACACAGCTGCTCTGAATTTGTGGCACCCAAAAAAGCAAGGAGAGAGAAGTACAAACACTGGCTGGCCCTTGTTGATTTATTGATTGATTGGCTTTGTAAGACTGCTGGGTGTAGCAGTCAGCTTTTGTTTCTGGCTCCTGACTGACTCATTTGCCAAAGCAAGACAGAATCGCAACCTGCGAGGCATGAAGGTACAGTGCGAGTTGTTGGAATGACTGAGCTCCTATAGATTATCTTTTGCTGTTGAATTGCCCAAAGGTATGTTGCATTCGGAAATCTCCTATCATGGCTGTTCTTAACTTTCCATGTTATCGCTGCCGTTTCAAAAGGGAGGGAGAAGCACATTTCTTTTTCATGAGTTTGAATGTCACTCCTTGAGAAGTTTGTTCCTGGGGAGCACTCCTAGGAGGCCCTGAAATTTCTGATTTATCACCTGAGGAAAATCAGTGTTTTCAGAGCTACTTCGTGATTGATCAGGAAGTTGAGCATTTTCTCTGGGAGGGATGCATTACTGAAATTTACACGTAAACGAAAATCTTGATGTGTAGCCCCTCCTTCCACCTAGAAAATAACCCCACCCACAAATCCTGCTGCACCTTCCTCCATTTAAGATGGAGCCAGCCCCTTCCTTGCCTTCTCCAATGCTGTGAACATTTCTTTCCACTTGCTGAGTTAATGATCCTTTTGGAGAAAGATTAAGGAAACAGGGTTAAGGGAGAGGTTGGGGTGATGGACGAACATCATCAAGGGGTTATCAAGGGTTAGGAATGGTGTTAGGCTGCTCATGTCCTTCTGTACACGAAACTGCCCCAGTACTGTGTCCACCCCAGTAATCAGTCCACCCTAGAGGCGGTACTCTCCAGGAGCGTGTTGAGGCAGTTTTGGCGCATGCCACTGTCTTAATAGACTGATAGAAAACAAAGTGATGAAGCAAAGAGGCACAGCTGAACCACAGCCAGGAAATTCAGACCCCAACCTCTTTTCTGAAGCGTGTGCATGAGACATTATTTGTAGAGAAAATCAAACCCTCCTGATTTCCAAACAAATTGGTGGGAATCATTAGGATCAGGCCTCAGTGAGGCAGTCAGTGTTCTGGGGTGGATGGAGAGCTGGAGAGCCGGCTCAACCAGGTGGCGTGGATGCAGGTAACAGCAACTGTGGGCTCTGCTTTAGGTTGAAGGCAGACGGTGTGAGTGCAGGGTGGGCAGAGAGGACACAGGTTGGATAAAGAGTGACTGTTGTGATAATCAGAGCCTCCAAGCCTGTGGGACAGGCTGCTGAGTTAAGGTCATCACCAAACATCTTCAAGAAAAGGCTTGACAGTAAACTAACATCTGTGTGCCCACTATGGGATAGCTGTGTTCATTTATTCATTTCATTCAATTTGAACATCAGTGCAGTGACAACTACTGGGATAGTATGGGAAACAAAGATAAAAGATATCAATCTGTCAGTGAGGCAGATGACACATGTACATTGCAATGTTACATGGTGGGCCTAAGATGAGAGGCAAGCTTGGGTGCCGGGCAGCCTCGGACCTGGGCCTAACCCAGCCTGGGGAGCACTGGGTATGGGCGATGAGCTAAGACTTCCCGGGGAGATGAATCTTAGGAAATGGTAGTAGGTGTGGTGGGCAATTCATTCTCTTTTTTGTTTTGAGACGGGGTCTCTGTGCCCAGGCTGCAGTGTACTGATCTGATCAAAACTCACTACAGCCTCGACCTTCTGGGCTAAATCAGTCCTCCTGCCTCAGGCGCCCCAGTAGCTGGGGCTACAGGCATGTACTGCCATACTCATCCAATTTTTAAATTTTTTTGTAGACATAGGGTCTTGCTATGTTGCCCAGGTAGGTCTCAAATTCTCGGGCTCAAGTGATCTGTCTGCCTCAGGCTTCCAAAGTGCTGGGATTACAGGCGTGAGCCACTGTGCCTGGCAGCAATGGGCAATTCTAATAATCCTAACAATGATGATAGGTAAGCAGATAATACTGGCCATACCAGGGACGGTGGTTAATGCCTCAGATGGTTTCCCTTATGCACTCCTTACTCACAACAGCCTTTGGAGGTGGTTGCTCTGACTTGGCAGTTTGAGCGTCAGTAGGGTGTTCAAGCAGAGAGGAAAGGCAAGGCAGGCACAGGCAGGGGCATTGAAGGGCTGCACCCACATGCTCTGGCTGCTGTGAGCATTAAGCCTTAAGGCCAGGACCTTGGGCCAGGCCACGTCCCAAAGGACTGAGGAGCGTGGAGCCGACCCTGTGGGCAGGAGTGCTTCTGATGGGGTAAGCTCCTGAAGGGAGTGCTCAGTGGTGAATTTGGAGTGGGTGGGAACAAGGCAGGATTTATTCTGAGCCTGTGTGGAGAGTACCTTGTTGGGAGGGAAGAGGAGGAACAGTCAGCGAACCAGAATCAGTGTGCAGAAGTTGGGAGGGAGGGCATGTCAGGGCCCTCCATTAGCCCCAGCCTTGTCCTGATGAAGACACTGAGGCTCAGAGTAGACCTCAGAACTCGAGCAGGTATGTTGCAGGATTCCAGTGCGGCTTTCTGGACTCTGAGGCAAGCAGGCTTTCTACCATGGCATAGAAACTGAGTGTGACCTTTTGTCCTCTCCGTTTTGTGATTTTTGTCTAAATCTTTCCATCCAGCCCCTCAGGCTACAATTGGGTCTGTTTCAGGGTCAGAGAAGACAGAAACCCTTCCCTCTGAACTTTTCCCTTTAAGTTCCGCCTCAGTAGGCATTTGTGGGCTTTGAATGGATAACCGGGCTCCTGGCTCATGTGGCTTAGCTGGTGGTTCTGAAAACAAATCAGCTTCCAAGTGTGGCTCGACACAGGGGCTGCTGCTGGGGTCCCTAGAGGTCTCTGGTTCACAGCAGACAGCCGCTTTCTCCCCGTCTCTCAGACACGGTCGAGGTGGCCTCTGCTCTCTGCAACCCGGATCCTCCTCATTGTATTTTCAGCCTGCAGAACTGAGCTGATTCGCTTTTATGGAAATACACATTTTAAATATTTAGTTGCTCGTGAAAAGTTTTGTTTAGAATTACTTGAAATTGGAATCTTTCAAATTGGAGATGTTTGAAAATCTTAAACTCTGAAAATAAGTTCACTACTTGGCTAGGATCCGAGAGTAAGAAATTTCATCCAAAATGATCACCATCTTGGAAAGTGAAGAAGGAGTCAGTAGCGATGAATGAGAGGGCACCTTGCTCACAGGTCAATGATGGGCGGTTCTCCAGGAGGACCTGGGCTCCGGGTCCGGCCGCCGTGACTGCTGGGACCCGCCCAGTGGCTGCTTGGCTTCTTTTGCTCTGCGCCTTTAAAGAAAGTCCTGGGTATTAGCCCTTTGTCAGATGGGTAGATTGCAAAAGTTTTTTCCCATTCTGTTGGTTGCCGGTTCACTCTAATGATAGTTTCTTTTGCTGTGCAGAAGCTCTTAAGTTTAATTAGATCCCATTTGTCTATTTTGGCTTTTGTTGCCTTTGCTTTTTAGTCATGAAGTCCTTGCCCGTTCTCAGCAAACTGACACAAGAACAGAAAACCAAACACCGCATGTTCTCACTCATAAGCGGGAGTTGAACAATGAGAACACAGGGACACAGGGAGGGGAACATCACTCACTGGGGCCTGTCAGGGGGTGGGGGGGCTCAGGGGAAATAGCATTAAGAGAAGTGCCTAATGTAGATGACGGGGGGGATGGATGCAGCAAACAACCATGGCGCATGTATACCTATGAAACAAAGCTGCATAATCTGCACATGTACCCCAGAACTTAAAGTATAATAATAAGAAGAAGAAAAGAAAGTCCTGGGAGTGCTCAACTTTCCTCCTCCTTTTCCCTTGAAATGTACCCTAATGCCATTAACTATCAGATTCATCCCCACACGCCTTCTTTCGATAAGTCCAGGTTATTCTGGCCAGCACCCTCTGGCCACCGTAGAGGCCCAGCACGAGCTTCCGGCGGGCTGCACAGGCATCTGTAGCCTGCCCCGGCCCGTGCTCCGCCCTGGCCCACATGCATGGCTCATTCTTAGGTAACAGAGACAGAGGGTGTTGAGTAGTTCTCGAGAAGGCAAGCTTTTAGCTCTTGAGCTGAACATCAGTAGTTTAAAAGTTCAAGAGTTTTAAGTTTAAAATGTTTTAACTTTCCAAAAAGTGAAAGGGATGTGTAGGCAGAAGAGTTTGCTGGAGACCAAGATGGGAGTGAATGAGCTTTGGGTGGAAACCACCACCTTCCTGTTGAACTTGGCCCCCAGTGCTGCAGGTGGAGCCTAGTGGAAGGCGTCTGGGTCACGGGAATGGCTCCCTCGTGAATGGCTCGGTGCCGTCCTGCGGTAATGAACGGCTTCTTTCTCTCTTAGTTCCTGCAAGAGCTGCTTGTGAAAAAGAGCCTGGCACCTCCCCTCTTGCTCTCCTTTTTTTATTTTTCATTTTTGACACAGGGTTTGGCTCTATGGCCCAGACTGGACTGTAGTGGTGCCATCTTGGCTCACTGCAACCTCTGCCCCCCCAGGCTCAAGCCATCCTCCCACTTCAGCCTCCCAAGTGCATGCCACCATGCCTGGCTAATTTTTGTATTTTTTGTAGAGATGGGGTCTCTGCATGTTACCCAGGCTGTTCTCGAACTCCTGGGCTCAAGCAATCTGCCCGCCTCGGGCACCCAAAGCGCTGGGATTCCAGGCGTGAGCCACCGCGCCTGGCCCACTCTCACTCTCTCGCTTTCTCCCTCACTATGTGGTCGCTGCACACACCGTCTCCCCTTCACCTTCCACCACGAGGAGAAGCAGCCTGAGGCCCTCACCACGTGCAGATGCCCGATCTTCCAGCCTGCAGAATCCTGAACCAAATATACTTAAAAAAAATGACCCAGTCTTGGGTATTTCTTTATAGCAACAGAAATGAACAAAGACGGTCCTCATGCTGTCCACTGGCTCCCTAGGCTTGTTAGAACACTTTCACGTGCAGCTCCCCAGCCCCCTACACTGTAACCACCACTCTACTCTGTTTCTGTGTATGTATGATCCTGCATTTATTTAAAACTCTGGCATTTTCTTCATCATGAATGATTTTTTTTTTTTTTTAAGACAGAGTCTTGCTCTGTCACCAGGCTGGAGTGCAGTGGTGCAATCTTGGCTCACTGCCACCTCCGGCTCCTGGGTTCATGCGATTCTTCCGCCTCAGCCTCCCGAGTAGCTGGGATCACAGGCGCGTGCCACCATGCCTGGCTAATTTTTTTGTATTTTATGGGGTTTCACCATGTTGGCCAAGATGATCTTGAACTTTTGACTTCGTGATCCCCGCGCCTCGGCCTCCCAAAGTGCTGGGATTACAGGCGTGAGCCACTGTGCCAGGCATCATCATGAATGATTTTTTAAAATTTTGGATTCAGAGGGTACATGGGCAGGTTTGTTACGTGGGTATACTGCATGATGCTGAGGTTTGGACTTCTAAGGATGCCGTCACCCAAGCAGTAACACAGTACCCGACAGGTAGTTTTTTCAACCTTTGTCATCCCTCCCGCTCCTCTTTTTGTATCCCCAGGGTTTACTGTTCCCATCTTTGTGTCCATGTGTACTCAATAATTACCTCCCACTTATAAGTGAGAGAATGTGGTATTTGGATTTCTGTTCCTACGTTAATTCGCTTAGAATAATGGCCCCCAGCTGCACTCATGTTGCTGCAAAGGACATGATTGTATTCCACGGTGAACCTGTACTACATCTTTATCCAGTCCACCATTGATGGTTACCTGGGTTGAGTCCATGTCTTTACTATTGTGAATAGCGGACCATGGATTTTTGCATTAATTCTGATTTCTTAAATATTGCATTAAAAGATTATTTCTCTTGATCACTGAGTTTTTTTGACACCTCATAAATTCTGCATTCAAGGCCTTACTGCTCTCAAATCATGGCCGTAATCCTGGCCCTGAGGCTGCTCCATTGTGGCCTTCAATGTCAACATCACTTAGCACAGGTCCAGCACTGAAGTAAAGGATAGACTCACTCGGGAAATGGGACCCACACGACCTGCTCTTAGTATACCTTTCCTGGCCTTTCCTCTTTCCTCCAGATGAAGGATTCCTGCCTCTGGGTCTCTGGGTCCTACAGCCTCTGGCTCCTCTGCCCCATCTCTGTCTGGCAAAGCCCCTCTTCCTTCAAGGGCCTGCTCAAATATGCCTTTCTAATTGTCCCTCCGAGTACTCCCCGTGCTCTCACTGCACCTGTGTGCCCCTCTGCCCAGCCCCAATGGCTCAGCTTGGTACCATTCCCCATGGCTCATCCACAGCCACCTTCCTCACTAGAAGGTGAGCTCTTCAAGGTCCCACACTTTATTTATGCCATGTATGATTTTCTTAGTGTGTGTGTGGGTGTGTTGGTCATGAGGGGCATCCATTGAATGAACAAAATAGTGTTATTAGATGCTTAAAAGGTTTTGCTAAGTATTATACTATGAGTTTGAAAAAAGTAACTGGCCACAGGTGTGTCCTCTCCTCTATTCCTGTGTATCCTGAGACCTTCCTTGGGTCTCTCCCCTGGGTCCCTCCCACGGGTCCCTCCCACGGGTTCACCAATTGCCAGTCTCTGGTTGGCTGCTTATGGTGGGGCCAGAGAAAGTAGAAAGGTTACAACTGAGAGTGCAGGAAATTTGGAAAACCTAGGTCAAAACAGGATGTCTTTTGGCTGGACGGGGAGCAGGGGAAGGGGCTAGGGGAGGTTCTTCGAGGGCATCCCCCTTCCCCACACCCTGCAAAGCTTATTCAACAAATATTGGTAGCCAGTTGCTGGGGTTAACTGAATTGGAGGTAAAGGAGTTCTTGTCAAACAAGCAGTGACACTGGACAGGAAGGAGGAGCTGCCAGGAAAGGCTGGGACCTGAGGGGAAGAGGGCGCCGAGGGGAGTGAGTGAGTGAGGGGTGGCATCTGAAGGCGCCCAGTGCCTGGTTGGGGAAGACCTTGACAGAAAGAAGGAAAGTGGTGATTATGTGACATTTCCCTAAAAAGTACATTGTTAGAGTGATCCCTGTGTGTGTGCATGCACATAATATAATATATACACACTCATCCACATATTTAATATATACACACATATACACATTATATAGGCATACACATGCATATATATAATATATACACACACATATTTAATATATACACACATATACATGTTATATACACATACACATGCATATATATAATATATACACACTTTTACATATACATATATTTAATATATACACACATATATACATATTATATACTCATACACATGCATAAATATAATATATACACTTATACACATATTTAATATATACACATAATATGCATGTTATATATCCATACATGTGCATATATATAATATATACACATATGTTATACAAATACTCATACATACTCATACACACATGCATATATATAACATACACACATAATTTATACATATACACATAATTTATACATATACACATATATACACACATATACACATATATACTCATATATACACACATACATATATATAATATATACACATACACACATACATATATATGTATACACATATATGATATACACATGTAATACACTCATATACACACATGCATATATATAATATATACACATACATACATTATAGATATATATGTATACACATATGTAATATACACGTGTAATACACTCATGCATATATATACACATGCATATATAATATATACATGCATACATGTTATACATATATGCATATATATTATATACACAGATATATAAACATATACTCAAACATATATATACATGCATATATAATATATACATATATATGCACATATATTATACCTATACTTATATACACACGTTATATACTCATACATATGTATGCACACACATACATATATATGCACACATATATACACATAGATATATAGCATATATAACAATTTAAGTTACATATAAACATCATATATAAAACATATGATATATAGATATACAAATTATAATTTTTAAATAATTTATAATTATACATATAAATATATAAATTTATATATGCACACATATATATATTTTTTCTCTTTAAACTCAGGTCAAAGAAATAGGAAGTTAAATGTTATGGGAAGACTACTGGTAACTCCAGCCAGAGTAGCTTGCTAATATTTTTAGTTTTCTGCTCTGGAATGCTTAAGGAAGATAAATGGGTTTTATTGAGACTCCAGTACACAGATTGGCTGTTATATGCTGGACTTCAAGAAGCAGTGAGCAATGATTTGGGAAGGTCATAAAATGTGGAAAGCAAAAACCAAAACACAAACACTGGCAAAGTAGAATCCAAGAGATGATGGGGGCCTGCTAAAGATGGTTGGGTTATCTGTGACTGTATTGCAGAGCACCCCCCAAAACCTAATAGCCTGGCACAAGGGCCACTTCAGGGGCTGGGGTGTGGGTCAGCAATTTGGGACAGTTGGACCTGCTTGAGACCAAGAGGCCTCTGGGAGCCTCAAAGCTGGTGCTGGGGAGCTGGGTCATGGAGGGGGCTCTCTCCGTGAACTTTCATCATCCTGAGTCCACCCTGGGTTTCTGTACCTGACACTTGCCTTCCAAGAGGGCAAAGGTGGAGGCTGCTGTCACCCCATTGCCTCACTTTGCTCAATTCCAGCAGCTGCAGCAGCCACAGATCAGCCCAGATTCAGGGTATGTGGATCCCCCTGGGATGGGAGCAGGGGAAAAGCTACACTTTCCACAGCTGAGCCCACAAAGGGGATCTTTGGAAAGGGGATTTCTGGAGGAAAGAGGCTGACAGTTTCACTGGAGAGAATTTGGGGTCCTAAGGGGAGATCTGATATGAGGGTGAACACTGTATTTTTCATGGGGAACAAGGAAGTCATGGAGTTGCATGGGGCCATGTCCCCCGGCAAACACCCCTGACATGTGCACAAGGGGTGCTGTGCACCATCTTCCACTTACGAGCCTGCCGCCACCTTGGCTGTGCAGGACGAGAGCGACTGCAGGACAAAGTTCCTGGGCCGGAAGGATGCATGCAGGGTAAAGGTGGAGAGGAGAGACCCAGAGAGGAGAGACCCAGAGAGGAGAGACCCAGAGAGGAGAGACCCAGAACAGGCAGAAAGTCTCACCCTCTGGAGGGAAATGTGTCCCCAAGAGGCTTCTAGGCCACTTAAGAGGCAGTGGCTCTGAAGTCTAGGCAGGGCCCTCACTGTGTTACAGGATCTTTAGGGTGTTGGTTTTCTGGCCAGAAACCTTTGTGGCTGGTGGCACCTTTGCTGGAGTTCAAAGAGAAAGACAAAGAGAAGCTTTATTGAGTGGTGCGGCACCTCTGAGGAGGCTGCAGGGGGCAGCTCCTCTCTGTGGGCAGGTCGTCTTGTCCTGTGTTCAGCTCCCAGCAGAGTGGAGGCCCGGGAGAGGGTGGTTCCTCTCTGCATGCAGGTCCCCATTGACTTCTCGGCTCTCAGCAGAAAGGGTAGATTGTCTCTGCAGTTGGTCCTCCAGCGCCCAGTCATCTCTCCATCCTCTCTGTCCTCTGTCCTGCTCTGGCTGAGCCTGGGGCTTTTATGGACTTCAGAGGGTAGGAGGTGCATGCCGACTGGTTCATGCGCGGCCATGGGTGGGCCCAAAAAAGACACCACATTTCCCCACTCTGGTGCAGGGGTCTGGCAGCCGGGTCCCCAGCCTTCAGGACCTTCCTGGCCTGAAGGTAGGGCCTTACCAGGGACCTGCCTCCTTCCGCCCAGGAATCTGTCTGCCTCCTGCTGCTGTTCCTGGAGCTCCAGCTTGGCCCAGACTTTGCTCCAAGATTGGAGCAGGTATTAACAGCAGGGAGAAGCCAGGCAGCAGGAGTAGGTACTTCTGGGCCTGCAAGAGTAAGGGGGGCCTTTCTAGTTCCCCAAGAGTACAGAGATGCCTGAGGCTGTTGTGACTACAGTGGCATGTGGCGGGCAGGGCTCCTGCCTGCTCCTGGCCCTCCAAGAGCACAGGAGGCCCAGGTCTACTGCCTGCCTTGGGTGGCTACAGCCCAAGGGAGGGGCTGCTGCCTGCTCCTGGCTCTCGCTGGCTCCACGGAGCATGCAGCCCCAGCTGTGCCCTCTTGCAGCCTAGGGTGGGAGCTGGCTCCTGATCCTTGCTGGGTCCCAGGCCAGTGTCTGGTGCAGAGGCAACACAACCATGAACTCTCTCCATTGCCCTGGTGCTCCAGGATGGCCTGGGGTGGAATGGATGTCGGTCCCTGGGCTTGGTCATCAGAAGTGGCAGGCTCGGCGATTATCCTGACTCGGGGGCAGACCCCAGGGGCCCAGCCCTGGACAGCCTGTGCAGACCCTTCTTCTGAAGTGCAGGGACCCAGCACCCTGTCGGTGTGGGCACAGTGGCTGTGCCACTGGCTGGGTCCCCGAAGTGGCTGCCACTTTCTCTGCCTGTCCTGGACCCCCAAAGAGCAGCTCCAGCTCTGCACTGAGGCCCCTTTTTCTCGGCCATGCTGCTTCTCTGCTCCGCTGCTCCCCCTCCTGAAGGGAACTGGGCCTGGCCCCACTGCAGTCACGCTTAGGGCCATGGGCTGTGGGGGGGGGCTGTCCACCTGTCCCCCACCCCTCCCTGCAGTGGCTGGTGTGATGGTAGTACCGCACCAGATGCTCATTGCTGCCATCAATCCCCGCTCTGAAGAGGTACCTCTAATGTCCCTTACGATAGGGATGATGATTGCTCTTCACTTAGAGGCCTGTCTAAGGGTTCTCGGTGTAGGGAGCCATGGTCAGAGGCCCCATTTGCACAGCCATGTGGATGGAGTCTGATGGCCCATTCCTTTAGTTTCTTCTGAGCTGCTGTCAGAGATCCCAGGTTGGTTCACCCCCACAATGGTCAAAAGCTACAAACAGCTCAAAAGAAAAGCATCCTTTGATTCTGGAAAACAAAACAAAGGATCAACCACGTTCCAGGCAAAAGGTCAAAAGAAGACGACTTCAGTCTTCCATTGGTTCAGCTCACCCGGTCAGCTCCTGTTCAAAATCTGCAGTTATCAGATACCGGCACTCAGGACGGAAGCGGGTCCTTTGAAGACGGTCAAAACAAGTCAACGCTTGTCTGAACGTGAAAATGTCCTGGTGTAGACACAGTCAGAAGCACGATGGATAAAGAAGTGTGGTCGCCTCAGTCGTCGCCAAGAACCTACCAGTAACCCTAATTATGAACGGGAACAAGCAGGAGTCCGCAGGATTTGAGGAGGCCTCTACCGTTTGGAACTCAGATTAACATGACTCACAAAAACATAAACACCTTATTTCGACAGTTGGGGGGCTGTTGTTTTTTTCTTTCAGAATCAGTATGTGGCCCGAACAGGGAGAAACCTGGGCGCCTCTGAAGGACTGCGCCTTCACAGAACCTATAGCCTTTACCGGGGCCTCGCAGGTGCCCGGCGGATCCCGGGGAAGGGGCTGCGCTGCGGCTCCCGCGGGGGGCCAAGGGCAGAGCGGGGCGCGTGGCAGAGTCCCGGCCACCGTGTCTCCGCAGCCGCCCTCTCAGAGGCCCTGGCCTCGCTGGCGGCTCCGGGTGAGGCTAGGTGGTCGCCGTGCCCAGTGGCCCAAGGAGGTCCCCGCGGAGCCAGTCTCCGATCGCGGCTTGGGAACGGCATGTGGCCCGCGGGGCTCCTCTCGGTTCCTCCCGAGGCGGGCGGGCCGAGGGCAGCCCCCAGGAGTCGCCCACCCGTGGGCTGGGCGGGCCGGGGGGTCATGGTGACTCGGTGGCCTCGCTCCGGAGGTACAGTCCGGGGACGGGAGCCGCCTCCGCCCGAGCCCGCATGGCTTCCCGGCGCCTCTGCCCCAGTCGCACTTTGCTGTGGCCCCCGCCTGAGGCTCCTTTGCCCCGGGCGCCGAGGGGCCGCCGCCCCACCCTGCTGACTCCCCGCGTGGTGCTCGCCCAGCCTCGGTAGAGGGCCGAGCCTCGGTGCTTGTGGAGGGGCTGCGGTCCGAGGGTGCAGCGATGGGGCAGAAAGCTGGAGAAGGAGCCCGTTGGGAAAGTCGAGGAGTGAAGATGCGATTCTAGACCCACGGCTCTTCCTCCCTGTGGGACGAGATGGGGGCAGCAGCCAGTGTGATGTTCCCTGCCCCGCTCACTTGCCCTGAGGAGGAATGACACGGCCCCCCGGGAGCGCGGGGTGGAGGGAGCCCTGCTGGTGTTCATGGGGCCCAGGGCACTGGGCCAGTGAGGTCCCTGGTCTGTCCCATCATCCCCATCCTCTGGGTCTCGTCTTTCTGCCACGGCGGAGGTCCTGTGAGAGGCCTGCGGGTTCCCGGCTCTCAAATCCAAGCTCCTGCCCCACCCTCCTCCAAGAGCTGGTCCTCGGTCTTGGGGTGCGGCCCCCCGGGATGAGCTTCCAGGAAGGAGCCTGCCCAGGCCCTGGTAGTGGGGCCAGGCCCTCTGGTCAGAGATTTCTGGGCTCCCAGGTGCCTAGGGCATGGGGTAGAAGTTGGGCACAGCCTTCCTGCGGGCTGCCACTGCAGATCTTGCTGGGTTTGCTAGGACCACCCACTTGACAAAGCACCACAAACGGTGTGTGTGGCTTCAGCAGCAGGAAGCCTTGCCTCACAGCTCTGAGGCTGCAGTCCGGCAAGGTTCGCTTTTCAGAGCGCCCGGCTCCTTGGCTTGGAGGTGGCCGTCTTCTCCCTGTGTCTTTTCACATTGCCTTCCTTCTGTGTGGGTCTGTGTCCAACTTTCCTCTTTCTTTAAGGACATTGGTCATATTGGATAGGGCCCACTACAATGGCCTCACTTTTACTTGATTCTGAGTGATAGAGACGCTCTGTGCATCCCAGTTTTCAGCCAAAACTGCATCTCATATATGCTCAGGAACATTTATCCAAATACTTGCTAATTTCACAAGGGTTTCCTGATCCCCAAATCTCATACTGTGAGATTCTAGGGGTCAGGACATCAACATACGCATTTTTGGGGAAAACAATCCATAACTGATTCAGTCTGTAGCCCTGTGGGGAAGGGCTTAGCTAGATGTTGGCTGAAGTGAGGCCCTCAAAATCTCTGGGCCCAGGACAGCATCCTTTTCCTAAGTCCCCTAAAGGTGGTGAGCGGTGGGGAGGGATGTGACGTGATGGGAGATGAGCCCAGAGAGCTGGGACCCTGATGACGGGACTGGCACATGGGCGGTGGTACAGCAGGAAGTCTCTGAAGGGCTTTGGGAGTGGACAGCAGAATTACCAGATCTGCACCCCTGAACGCTTACTCTTGGTTCAGGCTGCACCCCAGACTGAGGTGGGACCCTGTCGGTAATGGATGTGTAGCCACATCTGTGAAGCGCTGCTTTAGAAGTCTAGCTGAGCATGTGATGGTTAATTTCATGAATCAACTTGCCTGGGCTAAAGGATGCCCAGGTAGCTGGCAAGGCATTATTTCTGGGAGTGACCTTGAGGAGTTTCTGCTTCTCTTGGAGGTCAGCAGGCAGAGTACTTCTTTTAAGGACAACTGAAGGGAAAATATCCACCAGCGAGGCGTTTCCTAGTTCTGTGACCAGGAAATGATCAAGATGGCTCAGTCTTGACCTTCAAGCTTTGGCAAGGTGCTGGAAGAGGGAAAGGTGTGCTGGAAAGCCCAGGTCAAGCTGGCTTGTCTCTCTGTTCCCCTGCGGTGGAAGCAGGGCCTCCTGGACACTTGAATGAAAGAGACGCTCTGTGCATCCTGGTTGTCAGCCAAAAATGCATCTCATAGCAGTCAGGAACATTTTATCCAAATCCTTGCTTGGATGTGGACACAGGGGAAGAAATCAAAACAAGCCTGGGCGCCCAGAGCCCTTATGGGCCTTAGACACACCCTGTGAGCCCTCATCGACGGGCCCAGTCACACCCCCGCCACACCGTGTGACCTCTCTCCAGGATAGCCCATAGCTGTTTGCAGTGCAATGAATGTGACATTTATTCTCAGCTATGTGCAGAGTCAGGTGAGGTTATAGCAAATAGAGTATAGAAATATTCATTTTCCTTCCAAAAAGGGCTCTGAAATGTCAAATCAAATGAAACGGAATCGTTGTATTAGGGCGGACTCTGCAACCCCTCTATATGTTCCCCCAACCTCGCTGCTCCCCATAGAAGCATTTTACTGACCTGGGCCAATTAAATAAAGTTCATATACACTTATTAGTTGAGCAAATGTCATTTGCTAGAGTCTGACCAAAATTCATTAGCTACCCTCTCCTGACTTTCAGCTCCTCCCACCCCCAAAACCTCACACTTTTTGTCTGGCTTTCTTTTCCGGACTAAATATAAGGTTTTCTGACAGCAAGTGCACCTGAAATAGTTTAGCTCTGTAGTCCACCTTTAACACCTGAAAATGATCACATAAAAATTCCTGGCGTGCAGCATCCAGACGTCAGCATTTCTGGACCCAGGGGCTTTGGGAGCACGGAGGCTGTGGGAAGAGCAGGAGGGAGGCCTGGGGCTGCTGGGCTAATGCCCAGGAGTGGCTGGACCAAGTGAGTGGCAGCCGGCCCCACCCTGAGAAAGCTGATGCAGAAGGCTCAACCGAGGAATAAACATGGCCAGCTCCAAAAGGCGGGCCTCTGTGCACAGATGTTGTGATGTTATGAGATAATTTTCAGGCCTCAATGGGGTGAAAGGGTGGATTTGTCAGAGAGGTGCATACCTACAGCGGTCTTTTCACCGAGCAACACCATGACTTCATTACCATGTCAATTCTGGGAGAAGGCCCTGATTTAACACAGCAGTTGGCTGAATGCATATGGAGCGGGTGGACCTCTGAATGAATAGTGAATGGAAAACCGGCTGGAATCTGCCTCCAGCTTTGTTTCAGGATGACCAGTGTAAGGGACCCCAGAGCTTGCTGCACAGATGGTAGGAAGGGACGGGACTCCACTGGGTTTCTCTTCTTTTCTTTTTTATTCTATCACTTGCGGGGTTTCCTCTGTATTTGTGTACATATTTCAGTTGCCTAACTAAATTTGCTTCGATTTCTCATTCTACTAAAGCCAAATTAGCTTTGAGGGGAATTATGAAATGAAACACAATAACATATGTAGCAATAAACATTAACATTTTGTGCTGTTAAAAATTAGAGTTTCAAAGACTCAGTTTTGTGAGGTTTAGAAGTAATCGAAATATAATTAAGAAATCATGAAAAAGACAATTAAAAGTTTGAAAGGCAAGTCCCGAATTACTTCTGGAGTTCTTCAGTGTGAAGGGAATTTGCAGATTCTCACGTCAGTGCCTGCCTACATCCAGAAAAGAAAGGTTACGTGCTTTCAGAGAGCAGGGTGGTGTCTGAAGGGCAAATATTGTAAATCAAAGGACTCGCTGGCATTATCTCGTTTCCTTTCTGCTTTAAAAGTTAGAACAGATGTCACAAGAGAGGACAAAATGGACTTTACCCACCAAGAGAGGCTTTTCTTGCCATCCTTAATAGGAAGTGCCTTGAAATGTTAATGTACACAGTTTGTGTTGCCGGGGTTTGCATAGAGATGGTGGGAAACAGCTCTGATCCCAACAAAACCTTTTGTTATTAATCAAGAAAATCTGGTCCACTGAAGCAGCAAAGAGCTGAAAGTAAGTGAGCCCACTAGCAATGAGGCCAGTGAGTGAAAATGCAGCCCAGGATTCCGATGCTCCTGGAAGACCTGGTGGCAGGGCCAGGCTAGATCCCGGGTGGTGGCTCCCTGCGCGCTGCGATCTCCCAGCCTCCATGTTTAAGGGGGAAGGAATATTTCTCTTGTATCTTGAGCTTTAGAATCGTGTGTTTTCTTTTTCAGCAATTTCAAGAAGCAGGCTGGAGAACATCCATTAAAAGCGCGCTAATGAAGTGGTGCTAAGAAAAGAAAGCTAAACACCACGAAATCAAAGTGGAGCATTTTGCTTGGCTAATGGGCTTGATTATGAGATTTTACAGGCCCTTTTATAAACTTGAATTTTATTTTGTGCTGGGAAACAGGAAATTTCTGTTTGGCTTTAAACATACACGATCACACCACCAAATATTCCTAATTTAAAACTGTGAGAGTAGAAAGAGATTTTTATGTCTAAGAGAGGAAGGGGCAAAAACAGCCCCACCCATGCTAGTGAATAAGAACAACCTTCAATACTCTTATTTTAGAGAAGGGGAAATTGGGGCCCCAAAATGAGGTGTGTAGCTGCAGACACCCTAACTGCCTCCTTTCCTCTGAGCTTTCATGGCTCTCATAATCAACAACTAATTACAGGGTGTGTAACATTGTACCTGCGGTTCCCAGGTGAGTCCGCTTTGCTGGAGAGGTTCTTTCTTTTTTGTAAGATGGGGTGTCGCTCTGACCCCCAGGCTGGAGTGCAGTGGCGCGCTCTCGGCTCATGACAACCTCCGCCTCCTGGGTTCAATCAATTCTCCTGCCTCAGTCTCCTGAGTAGCTGGGACAACAGGCATACACCACCAAGCCTGGCTAATTTTTGTGTGTTTTTTTTTTTTAGTAGAGACGAGATTTCACCATATTGGTCAGGGTGGTCTTGAACTCCTGGCCTTAGGTGATCTACCCATCTTGGCCTCCCAAAGTGCTGGGATTACAGCCTTGAGCCACTGCGTCCCTCCAGACATTGCCAAGTATCCCTTGCAGGCCAAAATTGCCACTGGTTGAGAACCACTGAACTAGATCAATTACCTGTCGTAGGGTGATGGAAACCACACTGGAAACATTCTAACGCCCCAGTGTCCAGCCTGGTGGTGTTGGGCCCAGAGTGACGTGGTAAACACATGCTGGTGGAGGGAGTTACTGAGAGCCTGCTGTGGGCAAGTCCATTCCAACTTCCAGATCGGTGCAGTTTCAGTCTCTTCCTCCATAACTCCAATGGTGTTGCGTGCTCCCTTTCCTTCCAGCAGCAGCCGGGCTGGCGGAGGGACAGCAGCAGAAGGAAGCGAGAAGCCAAAGCAGTCCACAGGTTGGAGGGTCACCTCCAGGTCATACTAAAAACTTCTGTCTTAGATACTGATGCAATCGGCAGCATTCCAGGTTTGCATATGCTTAGCTCCACAGGCGGGTGACGTGCTAACGGAGCAGCCCTGGGACTCACATTGGGTGACTGTTCTAATCTCTGGCAAGAATTTTAAGTGAGCTGTGCTACTCTTCAAAGGATACTTCATTGTCCTTGTAGAAGCACCTTGCCATATGAAAGAGTGAATTATGGGAAAGTTGCCTGGATATAGGATGATAAGCGTTTACTTGTGGGATATGTATTGAGCGTACATTGTCTATACCTTTCTGTTAAAAGTGAACCTAGAGCAGATCTGTTATAAAGTAAAACATTTGTTTCCTGGACCGTCATCTTTCTTACCATCCTAAGCAGACTTAAAATACAGTAGGTCAGACTCTAGAGAAACTGAGGATTCTAGTCGTTGCTTGGAGGTCCTGTAGAAATATTGTGATCACTTTACACACGAGTTCCATGGGAGACTCAAGATAATGTAACACACAGGAGTTCAAGGGCATTTTCAGCTGGTGGCCAAACAGAGTTACATGAAGAGTCCTTAACTATGATGTAAGGTGTCAATCATATGGGCAGGCGCCATCACAGATGGCCACAGGGAGGCTGGCTGCCTTAGCCGTGTGCAGACATGGGGCTTAACGACGTGGGGTCTCCCAGAGCAGGAGGTCCCAGCCTCACCAGCACTTGGGTCTGTAAATGGCCACTCTAATTTCACTTTGTCTGTTGAGGAGCTGCTGGCATGGTTCACACAGAGCCATCAGGAGAAACTTGGCACTTTTAGGATATGTGGGGTGGGGGAAGGAAAGACCCTGTGTAGTCAGGGACAGCTTAGAAGAGATGACCTCGGGGAACCTGGCCTCAAAGAAGCTGCTTCTATTGCCCCTTCAGTTTCATCAGGCCTTAGGTTCCTGCCTGAAACTCTTTCAGGTGGATGGATATTCATTTGAGTTACAAAATTTGTTCTTAAACTAATGCACATGCCTGCGCAGGGGACTTCATGGAACAGGTGAGGGCCCTGATGCCTTCATTTGCTAAAGGAGGCAGTGGTCAGGGAGGGACAGTGACCCATCTGCTGTTGTCTAGCTTGGTGTGGTAGGACCAGGCCGATAGTGCCGTGGCCTTTGTTTCTGTGACTTTCTCCCTGCAAGGGTGCCCAGCCAGGAGACTCGATTCCTCACCTGCACTGAGCAGACAGGGCTCTGGGCTTGGGCACGGGGAGCAGAGACTAGTCTGGGCTGAGAGTAGGGGACTCGGAAGCAGGGGGTGGGCTGGCCCCAGCCCCTCAGGATAGGGTGGTTTTGAGTGGGCTTTGGAGTCAGGGTTCAGGATCTGACACCCACTGAGAGAGGGGCACAGAGATGGCTAGGGGAGAACACTGACTGGAGACAGATGTCAGCCTCCTGCAGGCCCCGGATGCCCACTTATCTGCAGAGGAGAAGGGAACGCCCTCTCTGGCTCTCCTTCCTCCTGGAACTGGGCCTGCTCTGAGACTGTTATTAGTGTGGGAGACAGCAGCTCCAGGGACTGAGTCAGGTTCTATGGGCGAGGCTGGGATCTGCAGGACAGTGCACGGATTGCTTTTGAGGGGCAAATGCATTTTGCATTGGAGTTGTTGAACTGCCCAGTAATTTTTTGGACCACAGCTTGCAAGTAGGTTGGGGCCAGCGGGAGAAATGGATGTTACCATTTCCGGGGAGGTAACTGCCCGGTCAACACAGAGGCGTTAGCATCATTCCCAATGGGCCTATCCCACCCAAAGTGCTAGAAATAGGTTGTACTCAAAAGTAACCCAATTTGCTGTCAGGCTTTTACAAAAAGAGTCTGCTGGTATTTGGAAAGTTGAAGAATATCCTCCTAGACTGAGATTTCACCTACTGGGGGTGAGCTTGGAGCTGAAAAAGGCTCCATTATAAACACCTTAAAAATAGACAACAAAGGAAATGCTGATATGTACGCTGGCCGGGGCCCCAGCGCCAGCTCCAGCAGGCAGTTAGGGAAGGAAGGTTTTGTGTGGAGTTCAAAGCCCCTAGTGAAAGCTAATGAGGATCTTTGTGTTGGGGCAAAAGACAGTGAGGGAGCTTATCAGAAAGGAGTGTTCAGTTACCTCCTCTGTTTTCTGCAGAGTTGTACAAAGAAGCCTTTGGAGCTCCTTGAGGGGGCCGCCGAGTCTGTTTCCCCGAGGATGGTTTCCAGGGGCTCCCCTCTGGAGGAGTGTATGGGGTGGATGTGCGGGTCTGTGCCTGTGCGAGACAGCCTGGTGCTCCTGGAGGCACAGGGAGGGAAAAGGGCAGTTTGGGAGCACAGTTACCCTAATAAGTGCCTGAGTCTTGTGACAGTCAATATTGTTGAGAAGCATGAATGGTTTTGGGGGGTCAGAGGGTGTAGGATGGGGGGATGGCTACAGAAAACTAAGTCAGTGCGAAAGCAGGGGCTGACAGTGCTGTGTCTGGGTGGATCTTAAAGGCACCGGATCTCGTCAGGTCTTTGATTCTAAGCTCAGGTGTATGGGAATAAAAACCAACTGCTCCAATTTAAAACGACAGGACTGACATCATAATAATATTTATTTGCTGGTAGAGAAGATCTCTCTGTCTCTCTCTCTCTCCCCCCACTTCTCCCTCTCTTTCTCTCTCTCCCTGCTCCTCTCTCTCTTCCCCCAACTGTCTCCTCTCTCTTCCTCTGTCTTCCCTCTCTTTCCATTTGTCTCTCCCCCTTTTCTCTCTCTCCTGCATCCCTCTCTCTCTCCATATATAAATGTAATGTATTTTATATATATATTCATATGTACAGTTTCTAGTCTATTTTAAATTTATTATATATATATTATGGTCTATATATGAATGTAATTTCCATCATAACTGGCAGGGAGGATCCGGGCGGGAAGGGTGAGAGTGGAAGCCCCAGCCATCTTCTGCTACTCACTCAGTGATCAGTTTCCTAAGCGTGCCGTGGCCTCTGGAGGACGTCCCATTACCCATGGGACACACACCCAGCCAGGGCCCCACACCCACACTTAGGGAGCTCCCACGTCCTGAGAGGAGAGATATCTGTATTCTGGGCCTTCGGGATTGGGCAGCTGCTCACTTGGGAGAGCTTTCAGCTGGGAGGACCCCGGGGCTGGGTGGGCCCTGATATTCCCAGGCAAAGAGAGGTGCCAATCACCCCTCCCGGGAGGACACTCTGAGTCTGGCATATACCCCCGCCAGGTTCCACTCCAGGCCAGCGTTTCTCTGAACAGCTCTGGAGTCACTCCTGGCAAGAAATGTCTTCATTTTGCCCTTTCACTTTCCTCCATCTATGCAGTAAGAAAAACAACAGCAGCAAGAGCAAAAATCCTCTCTCATCAACAAAAGAAAGCCAGAATGCTCACCTGGGGGAAAGGACACACTGCTATAAAGTGGACTAGGAACAAACATGAGAAACTCACACGAATGATGTGGCATGAATGGTAATGAAAGGAGAACGGCAAGTAACAGGGAGGCAGCAAATGGGAAGCGCGTCTGGCACTTCAGGACCTAAGTTACCCTGGCCAAGTGTGACCGTGTCTTTAAGATGTTGGCTCCGATTTCCTCTCGGCGTTTCCTCCTATCAGGTCTGGGGCAAAGTCTCCAGCTCTGTACAACGTAAACAGAAAGAGCAGAGGCCGCCACTTGGGCTGGCAGGAGGAGGAGAGCATCTCAGGAATGCGAGGGAGGAAAAGGCAGGGAGGGAAGAGACTTTCACAGCTTAGTGTCTTTCTGCTTCAGGAGACAGAGATTCTGAGCAGGGGAGGTCTGGGGCCTGGGGGCTGGAGCAGTTCCAGCAAACTTGAGGCAGAGAGAGGCCAGGAGAGGAGGGTGAGGTGGAGCCGGAGGGGAGAGGGTGTGGGAAGCGCCCAGCACAGAATCCCAACAGCTCAGGGTCTCCAGAGTCTCAAAGCCTCCTGCTGCATTTTCAGAACCGAATCCGCTCAAATTCCCTTTCTTTAGAAGTACGTTTGCTGTTGGTGGCCTGACTGGAACTTGTGGGCATTGCATGGGGCTAGGTTTTGGGGGAGGGTTAGGGTTAGGGTTAGGCTTAGACTAAAGATATATAATTGATGATAGGAATCATCAATTGTGGGGGTTTGCAGGGGCTTGTGGGGAAACCTTTCTCTGTGTCACTCCACGTTGGCTGTGTGTACTCCTTGGGCCTTCTGAGTAATTAGCCCTCCAAAAGCCGCCCTGATTGCTGATGGGCTCAGAAGAGAGGGCTGTGGCGGCAGGGGCTTTGCAGAGCCTGAGAGGTCTCCGATCACGCTCAGCAAATAGCCTCTTGCGGAGCCCACGCAAGAGAATTCCCACTGGCCTTGACTCCTGTGTTCATGCTGGCTCTCCTGCCTAGGTGCATGTAGGAGGTGACAGCAGCCACTCCGCCCCAGGTGCTCGGGGTCTGCCAGCGCCTTTTCAGCCTCACAGGTATGTTCCATCTCACCCCACAGCAGCCCTAGAGGTGGATGCCGCCGTTCACAGACGAGAGACTGAGGCTCAGGGAGCGGAAACGGCTTACCTGTGGTTGTGTAGACAGTTAACGGTGAGCTGGGACCTGGCCCCACAGTGAGAGCCCAGAGCCTGAGCTCAGACCCCGGCTCTGCCACCCTGTGCTCTGTGGAGCTGGGAGAGGACAAAGGCTTCAGAAACAATTTTTTTTTTTTTTTTGCTTGAAACCACTAGTTCTTAATTGTTTAAGAACAATGTATAACAATGGATACATTTCAAGAAAATATTTATTTTATATTATATATTATACAATCATATAATAATAATGTTAGTCATTTTAAGGTGGCAGAGCTTGCCAGTTATTCTTTACTTATAAAAGATGGGCTGGGGTTGGGAGAGGCGGTTCATACCTGTAATCCTAGCACTTTGGGAGGCTGAGGTGGGAGGATCACTTGAGGCTAGGAGTTTGAGACCAGCCTGGATAATATAGTGAGACCCTGTTTCTACAAAAAATGAAAATTAGCCAGGTGTGGTGGCACTTATCTGTAGTCCCAGCTACCTGGAGACTGAGGCAGGAAAATTGCTTGAGTCCAAGGGCTGGAGGTTACAGTGAGCTATGATCCTGCCACTGCACTCCAGCCTGAGTGACAGAGAGAGACCCTGTCTCTTAAAAAAAATCAGAACAGAGTCTAGAATTTGTTTATACTGTTGTCATGCTTGCTGGGCCTGCAGCCCTGTCCGCAAGGGTGTCTTGTGGGCCTTGACAGAAAAAGGTCGAGAAATCCGTGCCAAGAAGTGGGTGGGTTTTACCTGCCAAATTCATGTCTTCACAACTTCCTTGGGATGGGAGTCCTGTCTTAGAGTTAAGAAAACCTCGACTCAGGCAGAGCATCACTGTCTGAGGTTTGTGGCTAATGCTGTGAGTAGAATTGCATTCCCCAAAACGGTATGTCCAAGTCCTAACCCAGGTACCTGTGACTGTGACTTATTTGGAAAGAGGATTTTTGCAGATGTAATGACTGGTTCCTTATAAGACGAGGGAGATCTGGACATGCACACAGCGCACCATGGGGTGATGGCAGAGACTGGAGGGGCACATCTGCAAGCTGAGGAATGGCAGAGGTGGCTGGCAAACCTGGAGCTGAGAAGAGGCACAGGTGGGTCCTCAGATGGGGCATGAGGACCCACACCTTGATTTCAGACTTCTGGTGACCAGAACTGTGAAGAAATAAATTTCTGCTGTTTGAAGCCAGGACAGGGCTGCGTTAGGTAGAGCAGGGTTGCTAAGAGGGTGAGATGCTGCCTGCCCTGAGCTCATGGGTTAGGTGGACTTGAATTAAGCAAGGAGGACAGAGCATGCAGATAGAGGGAGTGGCTGAGCAAAGGCAGGGAGGAAGACAGGCACTGGCCATTTGCTGGTGAGCAGAGAGGACCAGGGGCTTGAACTCGGATACTGATCCGGTCTGCAGGATGGAGCCAGTTGCTGGAGCCAGTTGCCAGAAGGTCTTGGAAACCATGAAGAGGAATGGTGCTTGGTGTCCTACACAATGGGAGCTTTGGAAGTGCAGGAGAAGGCAAAAGCACACGCGTGATGAGAATGCTTAGATCTGTGTCCATCAGGGGGTGGGTGGTGGGGAAGGAAATGGCTTCCCTTGCTGTGCCAGCTGTGGGCCCAGAAGAGGGAAGAAAGTCAAGAGTTTCTTTAGGAAATGGTGTGCTTACAGGTGAAGTGGAGGAAGGAAAGGATCTGGGCTGCAGAAATCCCATTACTGGGTATACAGCCAAAGGATTATAAATCACTCTAAAGACACATGCACACGTATGTTTATTGTGGCACTGCTCACAATAGCAAAGACTTGGAACCAACTCAAATGCCCATCACTGATAGACTGGATAAAGAAATGTAGTACAGATACACCATGGAATACTATGCAGCCAGGAAAAAGGATGAGTTCATGTTCTTTGCAGGGACATGGATGAAGCTAGAAACTGTCCTTCTCAGCAAACTGACACAGGAGCAGAAAACCAGACACCGCGTGTTCTCACTCGTAGATGGAAGTTGAACCATGGGAATTCATGGACACAGGGAGGGGAACTTCACACATTGGGGCCTGTTGGGGACTGCTGGTATGGATGAAGAGTGGATGACAAGTGGATAGGTGCAGCATGCAGCCAACCACCGTGGCACGTGTGTACCTGTGCTGCAAGCCTGCACGTTCTGCGCATGTACCCCACAACTTAAAGTACATAAAAAATACAAAATAAAAAGAAAAGAAAAGAAAAGAAAAGTGATCTGTGCTGGCCAGGCCCTGTGAAGTGGGGTGCTGTCCAGGAAAGGGGTAGGGGACTGAGATGCTCCAGTGACCCGGGTAGATGGGAAGAAAGGTGAGCACTGGAGAACGACGGAAGGAACAGAGAGACAGCTGAGCAGGGCAGAGCAGCCCAGAGGAGGTGAGAGATGCCAGCCGCCGAATGGGCTGTTGACATATAACATGTACGTGGTTCCTGAGGATGAATAACCCTGGAAGGGAATGAAACGCCGTGTTGGAAAGTGACTCAGACCCCAGGCATGCCGGTGCTCTGGTTGTGTGGGCGGCCAAGTGACGAGGAGGGAGATGAAGGGGTTAGTATCTCGTGAATGTGCGTGGGCGGCTCACTGCTCCAGAGAAAGAGTTAATAATTAAACCGGTTGTGCCACCACTGTGGGGCCCGGGCTGCTGCTGGCTCCCTGGGGCTGACCCCACTCCTCAGCTGCCCCGTTGGTATGTGGTCCACACAAGAAGACCACAGGAGGTTCAGGTGGCAGGCTCCGAACAAGGCGTTTTCATTGTGGAAGCTGCCAGGACCGGAAATTAGTGAGGCTGATTAGAAAAATCAATTTAGCTGGACTTGAATTAAGGAAGGAGAGGGAGGAAGGAGGGAGAAGGATGAGGGCAGGAACCGGGATCTGATGGGTCCAAAGGGAAGTCTTTGGCTCCTTGGCGAGTGGGAATGCTCAGCTCCTCTTTTCCACTGGGGAAACTGAGGCTCAGAGAGGTTAAGTGGTTGGCAGAAGACTGTGCAGCTGGAAGGGTGTCTGAGCAGGAACGAGGGCATGGCCTGTGGCCCCAGCACCCAGCCGAGTCCTCACAGCTGCGGGTCTCCTTCAGGCTTCTAAAGCTGTGAGAGAGGAGGCTCTGCGCCCCTGGACAGGAAATGGGAGGCCCAGATCCCGTCTGTGGCTCTGCCCACGTCTCAGGGGACTTTCTGGGGAAGGCTGCCATTACCTGCTCTGTGCCGTGATGACAGTGTAACTTGTGCCTTCCTGTGGCAGGCGGGACAGAGCAGATGATGATTTAGGATGCTGCCCCGCCCCGGGATGGCAGATTCTCTGGCTGCTGGAGATGCTCAAAGGCTGTGGTTGAACAAGCTGGAGTCTGGTCGGGAAGTCCCTCCCGATGGATGTCGGGTATTACTGTCTCACACCCAGTGAGCTTCCTCCCTCTCGGGGTGCCACTCTCCAACTCCGCTGCTTTCCCATGGATCCTGAGGGCACCACCACCGTGCAGGCCTCCGGCTCCTGTCTGCGCTGCTCCACTTCTCGCCCGGCAGTGCCTCACCTGGCCACCCTCTCTCTCTGGGGTCTACAATGAGAGGGGCCGCCTCTGACAAAGGCACTTGTGTCTCAGGGGCCGCCCTGGGCTCCTCGGCGTGCGCACTTCACACTGAATATCTCCCTGGTTCAGGCCCCTCACTGGGATCCCTGGGATGTCCTCACCGCCTGAGGATTCCCCCAGCTGGAGCTGCTCCAGGCCTCTGGCCCTATGGGGAGCTGTGGCCAGATGTTGAGAGTGTTTTCGAAACTCAGGCCTTCCAGCTGTTTCCCTTCCATGACTTACAAAGCAGCAGAAATGCCACCTCCTTGAGGAAGTCATCCTACAGAAGAATGACACACCCCCGTCCTTCTGCCTGCTCAAACGGGACCTTCGGTGACTGCCCATCCTGGGGGGGCTGTTCCCCAGTGCCATAAGCCCACTGGGTGCCTGGTGGGTATTGCTCCCTGATTACAAAGATGACACGGGGATCTCAGAGGCTGCTGTCTCCTCTCAGGCTCTGGCTTGGACCCTCAGGTGCCTCCATATTCACAGTGTCCTGCTGAGAGCACCTTCCTTGGACTGTGGTGGGCAGAATAATGGCCCCCAGAGTTGGCCACATGCTAAGCCCTAGATCCCATGAATATGGTGCTTTGCATGGCAAAGGGACTTTGCTGATGTGATGAAGTGAAGGCTATGGAGATGGAGAGATTATCCTGGATTAGCCAGGTGGGCTTGTTGGAATCCTGAGGGTCCTTAACTGTGGAAGAGGGAGGCAGGAGCATCAGTGTCCCAGTGAAATGTGAGACTCACTGGCCATGGCTGGCTTTGAACATGGAAGGAAAGAAAAGGAAACAGATTGTCCCTGAGCGTCCAGAAGGAACCAGCCCTGCTTATTACATTATACGTTGATATTAGCCCGGTGAAACCCAAGTCCAGGGGTGGAAACTAGGCCATAGGAAGTGAGGGATGCGGGAGCCAGGAGGTTCTGGAAACTTCCCCTCGGACTGCCAGCATGGCGATGCCTCATCCGTGCCAAGTCAGAGAAATACATTTCTTTACCCCCCTCCTTCTAGCTGACCTGCCATGCCCTGGCTCAGAGCGTTTTCTCATAAGCCCTGGGAGGGGGCCGCACAGGTGACTTCCTCTGGGCTCCAGAAGCTGCTCTGTTGAGCTGAACAAATGCACCTGGAGCCGCTGGCAGGCAAAGCATGAGGCTGGGGAGGGAGGAGTGAGGCCTTGTACCTACCTCCAGAGCTTTCTGTTCAGCTGGGGTAGGTGTGTGCACAGGGGACCCTAAGACAAGGCAGTGCTGGGACACGGCCACAGGGCATTGGAGGAACTCTTTTGAGAGAGATTGTTTTTGCCTGGGGCAGCGGGAAGGCCTGCTGGGGAGGATACCCTTGGAAGGAGCATGTGGAGCAGGGGAAGAGTGCCTGGGAGCAGGGCTGGCAGGGGGAGGGGCCAGGCCTGGCCAGAGGGTGCTACAGTGGCCAAGGGGAGGGGCTAGGGGGTGCTTTGCAGACTCAGAGAAAGGTCGTAGGTACAGAGGCATGACCAGAGAGGTCGACCCAGGTTCCCGGTGCTCCTGCTTGTGTTTTCCTCCTGGCCCCTGGGGTCTCCCAGCTCCAGGGGAGGTGAGGGGCGTGCTCTGGCCAGTGGGTTGTGAGCTGTGCTGACTGGACCCTGGTTCTCCTGCCCTGCCCCAGAAGGCTGGAAGCCATGTGCCCACGAGTCTGGGACCCACCACAGTGCAGCCCCAATGTGCCCAGGCCTTCAGCCTGTGGGGACACATGGCATGGGACAGAGTAGCCTGGATTTGTTCAGCCACAGAGACTCCTGGGCAACTTCTTATCCCAGCTCCATCAGCCTCTTGAGGAGGATTAACTAGGCTTAGAAATCCCCCCATGGTCTTGGGAAGGACGCATTGTGTGGGGTTGGAAAACACAAAAGCACAGTGAGTTAATGTTTATGGGAGGTGGGGAGACCTGGACCACAATGGCATGTGGTAGTCCAGGATCCTACAGTGACCACCAGGGCAGAGCCACGTGGGGTGGTGGCCACGGAGGGCAAACACCACGTGGGAGAAACTCTTAACTTGCTTCCAAACGAAAGGGTCCCAGTTTGGAGAACTCCCCCCAGCCACACCCCGACCCTGTTTCAAGTGTGTGAGTGTTTTATCTGTTTTCTTGGGAACTTTATTCCATGTCCTTTACCTTGAACCCCCAAGCACCTATAGGTTTTAGAATGATGAATAATCCATTTTGGATAAAGGCAATCATACCTAGGTTTAGCCAGAATAAGAACTTTTAAGTAAATGTTTTGGAAAATAAAATTGTGGGACTTTTAAGTTGAGAAATCAGTGAAACCAATTACAATATCCCATTATAAAGCGCATTCATGAGCCCTTACCCTATGACTTTATGCGTAAAAACACTGTTCCCTGAATTCTTCAAGGTGAGCATATCCCACCTGTGAGATTATTCACACATAATAGTGATAGCCCAATGCCCTATAAAATCAACTTCGGGTGAAAGTATAACGTACACACAGAGCCATTCACTAATTATATGTGTATTGCTCAGCGAATGATCATGTCTGCTGCCTCTGATTTTCTGTAAAATGGATCTATTTAGGGTAAAATAGATCCAACCAGAATTTTATGACAGGTGGCAAAATGCTTTCCCATTACATTTTCTATGAATCGGAGTTGCTGGAGTCAGTCCATGGGACCCGGCTACATGTCATGATTCACATGCATTTGCTCACTGAATCCTTACAAGAGCTTTATTTGGTGGTTTCTGTAACACTCTCCGATTCACAGGATGAGGAAACTGAGGCACAGGGGAATTGGGTAGTTTGCCAAGAGTCACACAGCAGGTGGGTGGTGGGGCTGTAGTCCAGCCCTGGGCAGTATGTAGGGCTGGATTCTCTGCTCTCTGGGCAGCAGGGAGAGGGTGTACCCTCTCTTCCTGCAAGTGGCTGGTGGCCTGGAGGTCCTGGGCAGTGTGGTGTTCATACCAGGCCAGAGCAGGCATTCCTTCCATGGACAACTATCAAGTGGCTCTCCTGTCCCAGGCACTGGCTGGAAATGCACAGCCTGCCAGGTGAGGTGGGGGTGAAGGTCCCATCCTAACTCCTGATGTTGCCCGTAGAGAGAGACTCGAGAGTCTAGCACCAGGGCTATCGGCACGTAGTGTGAAGGAGAGGAAAGAGTTTGAAATGGACACATTTTTCATTTTAAAATTCACTACACGGACTTGTCAAGTAGAAATTAGAACCATGCTGATTTCTGGATGTCTGCACACCTAAAAAAACCTGGAGGTGACAATACTTCTTAACCCCTCAGGGGCATGTGCGTCCACTGGGCATCTTAAAGGCACAAAGAGCGTCGTGAGACAGAGGGAAGATGCTGGTCTTGCCTTTATGTAAGAAACAGGGGAACATTTCTATCTTTTTTTGGTGGGGGGACAGGGGCTCGCTCTGTTGCCCAGATTGGAGTGCAGTGGTGCGGTCACAGCTCACTGGAGCCTTGACCTCCCTGGGCTCAAGCGATCCTCACACTTCAGCCTCCTGAGCAGCTGGGACCACAGGTGTGTGCCACTGTTCCCAGCTAGGGAGCATTTCTTTCTCTCAAATCACATGAAAACCATTGGCCCCAGAATTTTAAAAAGAAGGGGGTGACACCACCCATGATCCTTTTATCTCAGATATCTGATAGTTTTGTGGCAGGTCAACTCAACTCACACTGTTTGCAGGAGGGCCTGTGGGCCCACCCCCACCCACCTCTGCTTTCTCTTCCTCAAGGGGGCTCCAGGCCAGGTGGGGTGGGCAGGTTCAACCTCCTGTGCCTTGAAGCAAATGATCCTGCATTACAAGTGCCTGAGTCACTCCTTCTCACAGGGGGACTGACTGACGTAGTTGGCAGGGACACAGGGGCCCCTGGGCTGAGGCCGGCCCAGTGCCAGCCAGGGGAGGGAGGCTGACCCCAGTGTAAGAGGAACGCAGGGCATGAAGAATGGAGGCCACCAGGAGCCACCGATGCCTTCTCCCCTCCATGTCAGTCAGGGTTGAGCAGGTGCCTGGCCTAGTCAGCCCTGGGAGACCCTAGCATGTGAACTCCGGTGTCTCCCTTGGGGGCTTCCCTGCTGCTCCTTCCTCTTGACCTCCTAAGCCCCCTCCCAAGCCTTTGTGCTAAGGAAGTAGCCAGAACCAAGGAGGGGCTGTCATCAGACGGCTGGGGCACCCATGAGGGTGCAGTGGAGGGACGTCCTGTTGGGAGAGAGTTTGGGGCCCACCTGAAGGGCCTGGTTGGGCCTGACTCCGGGTGGGCTTGGAGCCTGCAGTGCCAGCAACAGTCTCTTAAAGCTGAGGTTTCTTTTTTTGAAAAAAAAAAAAAAAAAGTTTTCAATAGTAGACACCACTTCCACAGGGATCTGAGGCGCACACAGCCTGGAGTGCGAGGTTCGTGGGGGTTGGGAAGATGCTGTGACCTGGTAAATGTATCTTGCAGGGGACAAGTAAGTCCCCAGGTCTTTGGAAGGCAAGCATCAAGAAGTGCGGGTGAACCGGGGTGGGGCAGGATCTGCTTGGATCTCTGCAGACTTTGCCCCGGCTCCCACCGCTTCCTCCTGTGCCCAGCGTGGTGGGGGCCCACGGTTGCTGTGCTGGGGCCCTCTGTGGGGCGGCCTCCTCCCGACGACCCTTCCTTGCATCAGTGGAGGCCACTGAGGACCTGAGTACCCACTGCAGCAGCATTTCTGACATTCAGGGTCAAATGACACCGAGAAAGTTCCTTGTTGATTCTGGTGCTTGAGATTTTATTGAGGTGGGGAGTGTGGCCGAGAGGAGACCCTAGAGTAAAACCTGGGGTCGCATCCCTTCTCATATTCTACACACTCCACACTCACACTCACATTCCACACACTCAGACACACTCCACACACACAATCACACTCCACACACACTCCCACACACCCACACACATTCCACACTCATACACTCACATTCCACACACACTCCACACTCATGCACTCACACACATTCACACACACACCCACACACCCACTCACAGTACACACACACACTCCCACACTCACTTTCCACACTCACACTCCACACTCACATTCCACACACACACATTCCACACACACACTCTCACACAGACACACAGCACACCCACACACATTCCACACACATTCTCATACACCACACTCACGCACTTTCACACACACACTCAGACACGCACACACACTCCCACACAGTCACACTCCACACTCAGACACACATTCCACACTCCATACTCACGTTCACACACACACTCCCACACACTCCTACACACACTCATATTTCACACACTCAATACACTGCACACTCATACACTCACACACATTCCCCCCACGCACTCTTCCATTCCACACACACTCACACACACTCCCACAGGCCACACTCACACATACTCCCATTCGACACACTCCACACACACACTGACATACACACACACCCTCTCACCCACACACACACTCACATGCCATACACACACACTCTCCCCTTCGACACACGCACACACTCCACACTCACACACTGTCACACACACTCCTACACACACACACTGTCGCCCACACTCACACTCACACATACACCCCGCTCATCCACTCCACTCTGCCGCCTCCTCTCAACTGGGCCTGAAGCTCTGCTGTGAGCTGTGAACCGTGGGTTGTGAGGAGCTGCAGCCGCCCCTGCTCTTGGGGGCCGTGTTCTCCTGGGGGGTTTGTGGGGGCGAAGGCAGAGAGGTGAGCTGGGGCGGGTGAGTGTGGGTGCTCCAGGAAGGGTCCTCCCCATCCCTCAGACCCGCTTCATGTCCCGCTCCGTCTCCTGGGGCTCTTGGTGAGCCACATTTCATTTGAAGAAATGACTTGATTGCTAAAAAGAATCTGAAACAGTCTAAAACGCCTCTGGAAATTCCTGTCCCCCGTCACCCAGGTCTAAGGCACATGCAAGTAGATTTAACCCCTGCATGTCCCCAGCTAACGCTTCGGAGGGTGTGAGTGGGATTTATGGCTGGGCACAGAAGGGTGTCCCTGTGGGTCGTGGGCCTGGAAACCGTGCTCCAGGGGTGAGAGGGCCTCCCTCTTTGGAATGCTTTTGGGGACACATGCGACTGATTTCTGTCCTCACAGCAGCTCCTCTGTGGTCCCTGCATCTGGCCTGCGTCTGTCGCCTCGAGGCAGCCCCACATTCTAGGGCGTCCTCCAGTCCCACCCAGTGCTCCTGGCGGCTGTGAGTGGTGACTGGAGCGACTTGGCAGTGTGGTCAGCGTGTGGCCTGCTAAACTGCAGCTTGTGGGGAGAAGCTGGGCCTGGCGTGAGCGATGGCAGTGGGACCCACTCTGGACCCGGCCAGGCGGGTGGCACTGCCTCTGCTGAGGCTGGATGAGAAAGGCCAGTCCTGCAGGCTTCCCGGGTGTGACCTCAGGGTCCGAAGCAGCCGAGGCGGGCGTCCCGGGTGCAGTTTGCTTTGAGGGTCATCCCAGAGCGCTTCTGCAGGAGTGGGTCATGTGTGGGCACCTGGGCAGGTCAGGGACGCAGGGCCTCAGCTGCTAGACCTGGCCGGGCTCGGGCTCCTGTGGGCAAGCCTGATTCCCATCTTGTTGCTAGGAGATGCCCAGATCAGAATCTGGGGTCGGGGTGGACCAGATGTCTGGGCTGGGGAGGCCTCTTCCCCTCTCCCCTGGGAGCCTCTTCCAACTATTCCCTCTACCGGGAATGGTCTTTACCCGGAGTCCCTCTTGGCTGACCCTGGCTTTGGCTGTAATCCCATCTCTCGATGAGGTCCGTGTTGACCAACCTATTTAATGTACAACCTGTCCCCACCTTCCCTCACCGCCCAGTCCACCTTCCCCGGTCTTCTTTTCTCTGTGTAGTGTGACCTTTAACCTACTACATAACTTATTTATGTACCAAGCTTATCATTTACAATCTCTCTGTTCTTTCTAGAAGGTAGACCCTCAATCAGGATCTGTTCAGCGAATTAGTGAGGAAATCTCCAGACCCTTCGCTTCACTTTTGCGGGTGGGACCCTTCCCTCCCCAACCACCTGCCACAGGGAGGGCAATGCCATGCGCAACAAATAGAATACAACCATCAAAAGATCACGACATGAGCCCAGCAATGCCACACTTTTCAGCCAAGTTCTCTTTGTTCTGGGACAATGAAAAAGTGGCCCATTTGTCCACAGAAGAGGGAAAAAGCACCGTTGCTCTGCAGAAGAACCGTGCAGCTCCCACCTTCTGCTGTGTGTCCCGATGTACCCAGGAGGTCGCCCCAGCCCCTCCAGCCTTTGGGGAGAAGTGGCGCCTGGGCCGGAGGGATGGCAGTGGGACCCGCTGCTGGATCTGGCTGGGCTGGTGGCACGGGCCCTGCTGGAGGCTGGATGAGGAAAGCATCATGCAGGCTGACCACGTGTGACCTCTGGGTGCGAAGCAGCTGAGGCGAACGTCCCAGGTGTAGTTTGCTTTGAGGGGTCATCTCATAGCAGCAGAAATGCCATGTGTGGCCCATTTTGGAGATGAGGGAGTGGAGCCTCCGCCACTCCAGCGGCCCAGGTGTTGCCCCTGCCTGGCTTCTCCTGGTCAACACTGCCTTCTCATTCGGAAAGCTCGAGAGCCTAGTCCCGGGAAAATGGCAGGACGTTCTCCTGGCACTAATCATTATTGTCTAATTCTCCTGGGAGGGACAGTGAGAGGGAAGGGAGGAAGGAGAAGGCGAGCCCTGGAGGCAGGGAGCCATCCCCAGGGTTGTGTACATCACCAGCACGATGCCCTGAGATGTCTGGAGAGAGGCCCAGAGATGCATCCTGGGCCAGTTTTCAAGGGTTTCCTCTGTTCTGGTCCCTCAGCGGGTAGGGGGCACTGCTTGCTGCATTCTCAGACACTGGTTAGATTAGGGCAGCTTGCTGAAGTTGGGTCCCTGCTAGAGCAGCCTTGGTGGCCAGGACATCGTGGGTGCCTGTGCCTTGGAGCCCTGGCTTTGCCCAGGTGGTTGCGTCGCAGCATCGTGCGGCTGGGTTGGAGGCCAGGGTGCCGCCCAGGTGCGGGGCTGGTGGGAATGTTGCAGTTCAGTCACGTGACCAGTCAGCTCCCCTGTGCCCAGGGAGGCAGTGGGGCATTCCCCAGTGGCCTATCACAGACAGCACAGGTCCTGGGACAGGAGGCCCAGTTCCCATTGACCCTTGGCAGGTCTTTACCTGTCCTCAGATGCCACGGTAGCCAGCAAGCTGTGCCCCTCCTGCAGAGCAGAACTGAGGCCATCAGCTTGAGTTCATTTTCCTGGGGCTTGGGGGTTTGTGTGGCCCCAGTCCCGTCCCCTGGACCAGCTGCTCCTCGTCCCCGGTCTGTGAGCCTGAGCTCACATGTAGCAGCGGCAGCAGAAGCAATGAACACTCTGGAAGGGGCCACTGCATGCCAGGCTCAGGGACACAAAACCAGAACATGGGTGAAGTTCCACAAATGTGGACCTATGGCACACCCAGTGAGCGCCAGGCATGTGCCTGTAGCTGAGAAGTCAGCAGCGCAAGGTAGACGCAGGCCGCCGTTCTTCTGTAATGAGACCCACAACAGCAGCTCTGAAGGGAGTGTCCAGAGAGAGACGGGGCCCAGGGGAGGGGCACCTGATGCGACCTGCGGAGCCAGAGGAGGCCACCCTAGAAGAAGTGGTGTCTAAGCTGAGACCTGAGAGTTGGGACTTAGTCATTTAAGGGTGAGGGGTAGGGAGGGAATGGGGAGTGGTAGAAGAGGGTTTCCAACAGAAAGAATAGCATGTGTGAGGCCCTGAGCAAGACAACTGGGACCAGAGTCACATCAGTGAGACTGGAGGGTGCAGGGCAAGGGAGGGCGCAGTGAGCTCTCCAAAGGGAGGTGAAGGGAGATGGTGTAGGAAGCGGAGAAACCTTGCGGGTCCGTGGGGCCTCGGGGAGGTGGGGAGCATGGCTCTTGGGATGCTGCATTTGAGGTCTCTGTGGGGTGACTGGGCGCGGCCATCTAGCAGGTGGTACTCAGCCTGGAGTTCGGCTGCAGGTGAGTGGATGATAAGTGAAGTCACGGAGGAGACACACGCCCAGGAAGAGGCCACGTGCAAAGAGAAGATGGCCAGGGCTGTCCTGCAATCCACAGGTGCAGGGGGCCCAGGAGGCAGAACTGCAGAGAGGACTGTGTGGGGGCCACCCAAGGGCAAGCTCAGCCCAGGAGGGAGAGAGGGATGCTCCCAGGAGGAGGAGAGGGCCGGGAAGGAGGTGCTCAGTTCAGGAGGCAGGTCAGGGGGAAAGAACCAGTGAATGGAAAGGTCTCTTGGATTTAAGGAAGGAGGTGGGTGGGGTTGCGCGGGAGGGGAGGAATTGGGAGCACTGAGGGCTGTGTGTGTGTGTGTGTGTGTGTGTGTGTGTGTCTAAGAAGGGAGGAACATGAGCATGTTTTAAAGTCAATGCAAGTGGCTGGGAGAGAAGGAAGAGACCAGAGGGGAACCGGCTCCTGTGCAGAGCCTGAGTGCTGAGGGGTTGGCCTTGGGGAGGGCGAGGGAGGAGACAGGGGAGGAGCTGGGCTGGGCACAGGGCTGGGCTTCAAGGGTTGGTGCTGGCAGGGCTGAGGTCCCCTCTGCTGGCTTCTATTTTCTCTGAAGTCAGCTGCTGAGAGCTGGGGGAGGCGCTGGCTCTGAGCTTTGAGGAGTGTGAAGAAGGCTGCGGTGGCACCTTAGAGCTGGCTGGGGAGGCAGGACCATTCACTGGAGGTGCTGGGCCTCCCTTGGGCTGCAAGAGGATGGAGGTCTTTAGGGGCTGATTTTCTCTCCTTGGAGGTGATGAAGGGGGAGGCCAGAGCAGGGCAAGGCTCTGGTCCCAGCTGCACCTCTGGTCCACGATGACTTTGGAGAGACTGGTCATCTTCCTAGATCTCCCTGTTTGCTTGTCCATATGACAGGGAGGCCAGGCTCGAAAAGCAGTGAGGGCCCCCTGGAGACCTGGGATTCAGCTGAAGGCCACAGGTTGAAGATTGAGTCTTTATTTCACTCTGTATTAGTGCAGGAGAGAAGGAAATGGGGAGCGAACATGGAGGCACGGCTGAACTGCGAACTTAGGAAGTGGGAATTTGATCGCCGCGCTGGGATTTTTTGCACGGAATTTAGGTTTGTAAGTTAATCATGAAAAGATTATGAGAGCGTTCCTGGTTCATCTCTCTAGCCTGCTTTTTTTTTTTTGAGACAGAGGCTCACTCTGTCATCCAGGCTGGGGTGCAGTGGCACCATCTTGGCTTACTGCAACCTCCACCTCCCGGGTTGAAGCGATTCTCTTGTCCCAGTCTCCCACACCTGGCTAATTTTTGGGTTTTTAGTAGAGACGGGGTTTCACCATGTTGGCCAGGTGGTGTCGAACTCCTGACCTCAGGTGATCCGCCCACCTTTGCCTCCCAAAATGCTGGGATTACAGGCGTGAGCCACTGCGCCCGGCCTTGATTTCCCTAGTCTTTGAGCTCCCTTGCCTTGTTTCCTTTCTGTCCTGATTCTGCAAGAGCTGGCAGTGGAAATGTGAATGAAGAGGGTGAAAGCGGTCAGTTTTGTTGCCTGCTGGTAGCGTTGATGAAATCATTGATTCCCTCACGTGTTTGTTTCTTCACTCATAAATATACCTTTGGCTAGAAGATGAGTGAATGGATAAATGGGCTAAAGAAAGGGTCTGAAGAGATCATTTAGTAATTTCATTTATCTCGGCTCTCCTGGCTCCTCCTATTATAATGAAAAATTATGGAAATGGAAAATAAGCTGTTCACAAGATCCATGAAGGAAGATATATAAAGAGAAAACAAGTGGGGTATAAATGCATTTGGCTAAGTTCCTGCACTGAATTTGGAACTGACATTGATTAAAAAAAGAATTGAGATCTTGGAAGAAGGTCATTTTCTCTCATGACACAAGTACCAGTAAGTCAGATGACAGCGTGGGATGTATCCTCATGAAAGGAAGCACAATAGAGATAAGACCCAGCTGCTCTGCCGAGGGGTGACCGTTTTTTATTCCTTTACTTTCCTAATAAACTTGCTTTCACTTTACTCTATGGACTTATGGACTTACCCTGACTTCTTTCTTGTGCAAGGTCCAAGAACCCTCTTTTGGGATCTGGATCGGGACCCCTTTCTGGTAACATCTTCCTGGTGAACCATGAAGGGTTGATACTGAGGAAACTTCCAACCCCCACAAAAAAATTTTTAAAAATCAAAAAGATAAAACCCAATATTTTATATCCTTCGGACCCCCATTTCAGTGGTGGCTAGAAAGTCAAGGGACACAGGGCTTGGTTTCCATGGTTTTCTCCTATTTTGGTGGAGCAAATTTCCTGATAGTTCCTGTGATGTGGGAGGCAAATATTTTGACAACTTGAACAGGTGACACCATATTCATTTTACCTCACACTTGGCTGATGATTGTGTTTGGTACAGCATTCTGGGTTGGAAATCATTTTCCACCAGATTTTTGCTGCATCTAAGATTTGTCTTGTGAATCAAAATTATTCTGATTCCTGATCCTTTGTAGAAGACCTATTTTTATCTCTCTGAGAGCCTATAGGATTGCCTTTTGTTTTCAGTATTTTTAAATCTTATGAGGATGGCTTGGGCTGGGTATCTTTTCATCTGTCATACAGGTGGGTGCTCATTGGGTCCTTCAGGCTAGAAATTCATGTCTTGCAGTTATCCAAAATAACCTTAACTGTATCTTGATGCTTTCCTTTCCTGTCTTTTCCTTGGTTTCGCTATCTCTCTGGAATTCTATCTTCATCTGTTGAAAGTCTTGAACCAATTTTTCATTTCTTGCTCTATTTCCTCTGTTTTATCTTCTAAGTTTTCTAATGAACTTTCCATTTATAACAGGACATTTAAAGTTTACAGTGATTCTTTCTGTTCTCCAAATATTCTTTTTTTTTTAAAAAAAAAAAAAAAACCAAACATGATTGTGCCTGGATGCCATATCTGATTGTCTATCTGAGGATATTGATAATAGCTTCCTGTTTTAAACTCCTTCTTCTCTATACATAATCTCTGTTTCCTCCAAGTTACCCTTCTCTTTGTTTTGGTCATATCTTCTCATGTCAGGAGCTTTCTTCAGCTGAGACCCTTAGTTACTGGCTTATATTTACGAGTGGGACATGAAAAGTTGATTAGAAGCACTAAACGTGTGAGTGAGATTGTTGATTGGGGGCTTCCTTGTAAAAGAATCTGGTTGGACTATTTTCCTGGGGAACTACCAATATTGGCATCTTTAGGTCTTTCCTCTTGGGCTGGCTTACAAAAGGCCTTTAATCCTCTCTTGGAAGTGACAACATAGGCGTTCTGAAAGCCAAGAGAGAGAGAGAAGAGGGCTGAAGCAGGGGTGTCGCAGGTCAATATTCATTATACAAACCTTCTCTTAACCTCCTACTTCTGTGGTGCCCTGGCCTCAGCTGTGCCTGGGATCTCCCCAGCTAGAGACCTGGTCTACCCTCCCCAGAGAATAAGCCTCTGGTTTTCTGCTGGGGTTGGAAGGGGGATTTGTGCACCTCACTACTTTGTGAACAGATTTTCAAGTAATTCTGTTCTTAGCTCTTCTTTCCTTCTCATTTTCAGAAGTTCTGGACATCTCAAATCCCGATGGGTTCCGCTGGTAAACCTGGCTGCTTTTTGGCAGGAAGGCCCTTAGACCTAGGCCACCCTCCTTTGCTCCCTTCCTAGGGGCCAAGAGGACACGTCCACTCAGAGCTTGCCCCTCATTCCTCCTTCTAGAACATTCTTCCGGGAAATGACCCTGGAATTCCCTGTCCAAAGGATCCCGACCCTGCTCCCAGGGCCCCAGGGGCCCTCCTTCCAGAGTGGACCATACTGCCAGTGTGAGCCACCTAGGCCGAGGAGAGGCTGGGAGCAGGGGTTGGTGGGAGGTCTGGATGGAGCCATACCAGCCCCCTCAGGTGCAGGATAGAGCTGGGCTGGGAAGGAAGGAGGGGAATGGGCCATGATCAGGGACCTGCCCGTGTTGCTGTGTGCTGGTGCAGAACAGAGAAGTCCAAGGAGGACTGTCCATCTGAACCTGCTATTAAGGGCTGAATCGCATCCCCTCAAAAAGATCCATTGCAGTCCTAACCTCCAGTTCCTCAGGACATGACCTTAGTTGGCAGTAGGTTCATGGGAGAGATAATCAGTTAAGATAAAGTCATACTGGGGTTGGGTGGGTCCTAATCTGAGATGACTGGCGTCCTTATAAGACAGCCATATGAAGATGGAGGCGGAAATGCATCTCTAGGCCAGGGAGCGGCCAGCGAGTGCTGGTCATCGCCAGACACTAAGAGGCAGCCCAGGAACAGATGCCCCACAGCCCTCTGAAGTAACCAACCCTGCAGACACCTTGATCTTGGACTTCCAGTTTCCAGAATTAAGAGAATAAATGTCTGTGGTCCTCAGCCACCCAGTGTGTGCACTTTGCCATGGCACCCTAGGAAACTAATACACGTGCTTTTACATCACCAAGAAGGTGTATTTGTCAAGGCAGCGGATAGAAGGAAAGATTTTTAACCTTTAAATAGAGTCTATGACCTTAGTTTAGACTTTCCTTTTTATGAGCGAGTGCATGTGGGCTCCCTCTGCTGCCCCTGCTCAGGCCTCCTTGTGTGAAGGGTGAGTTGGCTTCTCGGCTGCCCCCAGTGCTGGTGCAGGGCCCAGCTTTATCCTGTGTGCGCAGCCAGCCCCTACGCACCCTTCCCTTCCCTTCTCAGCATTTTACCACTGTGCTCTCCCCCAGATTTTGCTTCTTGAGGGTCTGTCCCAGTGCTGTTGAGAAGAATTTTCTGTGATGACGATGGAAACATTCTTTATCTGTGCTGTTCAGTATGGCAGCCAGCAACCCCGTGAGGCAGCTGAGCACTGGAGATGCGGCTAGCGTGACCTGGAAACTGAAATTTAGAATTGATTTAATAAAAATATAAATGTAGCACATGTAGCTAGGGGCTACCATATTGGATAGCGCAAATCTACACTGTCAAATAAAACAAAATTTTGTCTTTGATGGATTTAGAGAGATAATGGAAGGAAGTAAAGGAACGTATTCCATCTGCTATCTTCACTCTAGTATCTCTTGTGTGTCTTAATTTTTATTTCAAAGAGATCTTAGAACTGAACTAGCAGTGGTGAGTTTAAGAAAAGTCCTGGCTCTAGGATGTGGAGTAGGGTGAGCCCTGGCGTGTGGTTCTGTGCGCGAGGAGGCAGCTTTTGTGGCCATCCCTCTTGTCACAGGCAAGGGCAGGCAGAGGTGCTGTCCATGGTCACAGAGTGAACTTGGGGTCTCTGGCTCTTGCCAGGCAGGTTTGCAGCCTGCAGGGACCTTACCAGGCTCCTCAACACCCGAGCAGACGTCCAGGCCCTGTGGCCACCCGGCTGCTGGAAAACAGATTGGGTTGGTAAAAATATGTGTGTGTGTTCTCACGGAACCTGAGAAAATCACACCTCCACTTTGACAAAAAAATCTGTTTGTGCGGCTCCAATAATCACTTCCTAACTGGTGGGATAGCAGGCCATATGTCTGCGAAGTGGCTAGCCGACAAGATGTCCTACCTCGGTTGCGCCTCGCAAAATACCTTTTTCTAGCAGATCAGCTCTAAAATAAAAAGAAATGAAGCCACAGGCTTCTGCTTCCAAATGATGCATCTGAGGCGAGGCAAGGTGAGGCGAGGCAAGCGGTTCCTGGAGACTCAGGCATGGGGGCTTGGAAAGTGGCCTTGTGACTTGTGACTCTGATGTGTTTGGGGTCATTAAGGGCAGCCAAGTAGGATTTTCAAGTTGAGCGGCAGGTCTGGTGTTGGGAGAGAGGCCCCTACTGAATGGCGAAGGTCCTGTCTGCAGAAAGTCGGGCTTGTTTGGGGTTTGAATTTTGGAGGAGACACTCCCACCCCTCCTGGAGACTGGCATTCCAGCTCTCACAAGCTGCTGTGTCTAAGCCCCTTGCCCACATCTCACACTGGTTGTGAAATTCCATCAGGCTTGAATAATCATAGGAAGCCGCTCTGGCGTCCTCATGACCTAAAGCAAGCACAGCTCCACGTCTGTGTGTGTAGGTGCCTCCCCTCCTGGCCCACAGGTCTTTTTGAGTGTGTGGCTCACAAATTTCACCTTGGAGACGACCACCGTCCCTCGGAAGCTCATGTACACACAGAAAAATGGCCGTTCCCGGAAGAAGTTTTTCTTCTCCCTGCATCCTCTCCCCAGAGTCAGCTGGAGCTATTGAGAACCACAGACACCCTTCCACGCCATGCTGTTTCTGGAACAAGCCTGTCTGTCCACAACTCACTTTGCAACCTTAGGTAGAGCCACATATAGCCTGTCTTGCTTTTCTCATCTGTGACTCCAAAGGGTAGTGTCAGAAAAGATCAAGTTAAGAAACGCAAAATTGTTTTAATAAAGTTTTGACTTTTGTGCCCATTTCAGTATTATATTTAAAAATTCACGTTATAGAAATAAATCTGGGTTTTCAGTTTGCTCTGTGCGGTACGTAAGATGCCTCATTCCCGTCCCTTTTTTAAGAGTTTGACATTATTGGAGAGCTTGAATTCAATGACTGTTCAGAAGATCTGAGGAGCAAACTTTACCTCTTGGAATTTTGGTTATCCAACAGGAAGGACTTCCTAAAGGAGGATGGCCTGTATTTGTCAGAGCAGGTGGGGTGGTCTTAGCCGGCTTGCCGACCACCATGAGCTGTCAATATTTGCTTTTTTTTTTGAGATGGAGTCTTGCTGTGTTGCCTGGCTAGAGTGCGGTGGTACAATCTTGGCTCACCACAACCTCCGCCTCCTGGGTTCAAGCAATTCTCCTGCTTCAGCCTCCCAAGTAGCTGGGATTACAGGCACACGCCACCACGCCCAGCTAATTTTTGTATTTTTAGTAGAGACTGTGTTTCACCATGTTGGCCAGAATGGTCTTGATCTCTTGACCTTGTGATCTGCCCGCCTCAGCCTCCCAAAGTGCTGGGATTACAGGCATGAGCCACCGCGCCCGGCCAATACTTGCTCATTTTTAAAGTCCCGCTCAAGTTCTGTCTGTGCCCCTATCCCAGGATGTGTCTGCGGAGCCCTGTGACTTTGCTCTTGTTCCCACATTGGATTTCTGATGCTGCTGGTGATTGGAGGACCAGGAGGGTCATCCAGCAAGAGCTCACTGACCAGAGTGGGAGCAGGAGCCAGAGCTAATGGGACAGAGAAGGGACCCCCAGCGAGAAGATGGAGAGACACAGTTTACTCCAGAACCTGGCGGAGACACTGGCATGCATAGGGTAGGCCCGGGTCCCCAGGCCCTGCCTCAAATGTTTCTTTCCTGATCTTTTCCAGCGGGCGGGAATCTCCCTGTGAGCTCCCTCACACATGATCTGTGCCTCTCCCTGGCTCTTATCACCTATCTGTCTGCTGCAGATGAGTTATTTCTGAACTTGCCTTATCTTGCCTCCTGGACCACTTTAGCTCCTGAAGGGTCACGACTGTCACAAACACTTGGTTATCTTCTTCGGGGCCCGGCAAGGGCCTTGCACAAGGGCCACATGGGGAGGGCACAAGCCCCTGATCCCTGGGCCATGGGGCTGAACAGTTTGTGACAGTAGCAGCTGGCACAGTGGAGAGGCTGGGCAGCTCTAGTTGGCCTCTGTCTTAGGGGATTGGAAGCCTTGGTTGGGGGGGCAGGGGAGACGCTGCTCTGGGAAGGTCTTGGCAGGGGGAGGTTCCCTTCTCCATCTCCCACCATGCCCTCTACTCCTTGGGGTTAGATGTCTGCACCAAGTGCCGCCTCTCTCTGCTAGATCTTCTCCCACCTCCCCTCCGCTGCGCTTTTTCTCATCTCTCTCTGTTTGGCACGAGCCTCTCTCAACCCGGCATCTTTCTCCTCTCCTTCCTTCCTTTCTGGGCCAAGTTTCTCCAGGGGACACCGACTGCACCTCTTATTTCTCAGGCCATGGGATTGGTGCCCACCATCCATCCCCTGACCTGGCTTGGCTCTGCCTGTCCCCCGGGGGCCTGCTGGGTGCCACATCCAGAGCGTCCATTTGGTCTGCATCAGACTCGCCTGCCCGTCACCATCTTGGCGTTGATCACCCTCTCCTTGTTCTTCCTCTTCCTGAATAGCAGAGTCTTTCTGGCTCCTCCACCAGCTCCTTCTCCTCTTCTTTTCCGTATCCATAGTGTCCTTTGCCCTGCACGCTCCATCGCACTCCTAGACACTCTCTTTCCTTCCAGAGACATCAACAACCACCCGGAAGCTGACAACCCCAGGTCCACAGCTCCGGCTCCAGCCTTTTTCCCGATGCTGCTTCATACATATGTTGCAGGGGGCACCTGCTTGTCGCCCACTCGTCAAACACACTTATCTAAGATAAAAGTGCTGACTCAGCACTCAGCATCTCCCACCACAGTTAATGGTGCCACCGTTCACCTGGCCGTCCAGGAAGTCACCCTTAGACTCCTCTCTCTCCCCAGTCCTGCCCATTCTCCAAGTGTTCTGAATCCCCCTGGTGTAGTCAGGTGGGCCAGGCCATGCTGTGGTCACAAATATCCCTGCAGTATCAGTGGCTAAACACAGCATCTGGATGGCCGGGCCGGCCTCTAGGTCACCACTCAGGAATCTCGTCTTGTTCGAGCTGCAGCTCTGTCATCTGGAGCCAGTGCCTCTGAACTTGCTGCAGGAGGTAAGAGCAGACGAGACGGTCCTGCAAGATGTTAAGGCCCTGCCTGAAATGGGTCACGTTGTTTCTGCCCCATTCCTGCTGCCCCTCAGCTGACTGCGAAGGAGGCTGGGAATTGCAGTCCAGAGGCAGTCTCCCCCGCGTGCTCAGGGAGGGGAAGGGACTTGGTGCCCCCACAGTACTGCTGTCAGGGCCCTGATCCTCTCCGACTGGACTAACGAGTCTCCCTGCCTGCAGCCTCTGTCCTTCCAATGTAGCTTCCTCCCAGCTGCAGGGTGGCCAGTCGTTCTACACCGTGGATCTGGCCACACCATCTCCTGCTAAACCGCTTGCTCTTGGAATAGCGTCACGCTGGACCCTCTCAGCCTCTCCAGACACTCTTCTCACCACCCTCCCAACACGGCCTTCTCCCCAGCTGCCACAAACTCCTCACGTTTCCCCAAACCGGCCGTATTTCACAGGGCTCCCCTCGTCCCCACTTTGCCCACAGGGGATCTCCCTTCCAGAACAGGCTTGGATCTGTGTGCCGGAGTTGGCTCGCCAGGCCCCCCTGGGGTTCATCTGTGCCCACCCACTGCAGGCCAAGTCTTAGGCTCCCTGTGCGGGGTTTCTGAAGCCCTTCATGCGCCCTCATTAGGATACTCTTGGCATTGTTAGTTACTACTTTTCAGACTGTCTGACTTCACCCACAAGACAGAGGCTAAAGGCTTACTGTGCAGCCTCCACCATGCTGGGAGCGCCACATGCTTCACTCACTGGAGCCTTAGCATTGCCCTGTGAGAGGCATTGCCAGGGCTTCCATTTAACATCATGGGGAACCAAGGCACAGAGACGTCAAGGAACTTGCCCAAGCTCACACAGCCAAGTGGGGGAGGCAGGTTGGCTCTAAGTCCACATGTGAGACTGCCATGCTACATGGCCTATGACCACAGCCCTCAGCCACAACGCTCCTTCATTTCCGTCTCTGTGACCCAGCATGCTGGTCCAGAGTGCATGGCCACTCCCGGCCAGTGGAGTACACGTGAGCAGTTCCATTTTATAGCTTTCTTTTATTCTCTTCTCTACCTACTTCCATCCATGTTTCCCTTAGAAAACCCTACTATGGGCTGGGTGCAGTGGCTCACACCTGTAATCCGAACAGTCTGGGAGACTGAAGTGAGTGGATCACCTGATGTCAGGAGTTCGAGACCAGCCTGGCCAACATGGCGAAGCCCTGTCTCTACTTAAGAAAATAAAAAATGAGCCGGGCATGGTGGTAGGCACTTGTAAACCCAGCTACCTGGGAAGCTGAGGCAGGGAGTTGCTTGAACCAAGGAGGCAGAAGTTGCAGTGAGCCGAGATCGCACTGCTGCAGTCTAGCCTGGGCAATAAGAGCAAAAGTCTGACTCAAAAAAAAAAAAAAAAAAAAAAAAAAAAATCAATACCCCCCTATCTTTTCCTTCTCAGTTCATTTCAGGAAGCAAGAAAATAAATCCATCAGACTCTCATTAGACTTTCTGAAACAAAGTAATGTGATCTTATCCCTGGAAGTGAGCACCATGCCTCGAAGAGAGTCACTCCAGAGATCTCATCCGTGCCTCAACTATTCTGGTCACACAGGAAAATGATTGCCATGACCTTCTATCACTATCTGCACAACACAAGCGACGTCAGAGGGTCTCTCCCGCACTGTGTCTACTCATGAAAAGGGCTTTGCCAACATCTTTCAGTAAGTGCGTAGAAATGATGTCCTTTAAAGTCCCGGTTTCACAAGTGGCTGCCGTGACATGGGTATGCAGAGGGGCCAGCGTTGCTGCTCAGGGCTGCCCTGACAAAGGGCCACAGGCTGGGGCCGTTAACAACAATGGTCTGGTTTCTTGGAGGCCCGGAGGCTGGAATTCTGAGATCTAGGTGTTGGTGGGTGTGCTGCTTCTGAGGTCTCTGGTGTGGCATGGAGGTGGCTGCCTTTACTCCATGTCTTCCCGTGGCGTTCTCTCTGTGTGTATCTGCATCCTAATTCTTTATTTTTATTATTTTGGAGATAGGATCTTACTATGTTGCCCAAGTTGGCATGCAGTGGCACAATCACAACTCACGGTAGCCTCGACCTCCCAGGGTCAAGCGATTCTCCCACCTTGGCCTCCCGAGTAGCTGGGACTACAGGTGCATGCCACCACACCTGGCTAACTTTTGTATTTTTGTTCTTTAGAGACAGGGTCTAACCCTGTTGTCCAGGTTGGTCTTCAACTCCTAGGCTCAAGCAATCTGCCTGCCTTGGCCTCAAGTGCTGGGATCACAGGTGTGAGCCACTGTGCCTGGCCTTAATTTCCTCTTTTTAAAAGGACACTAGTCAAATTGGATTGGAACCCATCCTAATGGCCCTATTTTAACTTAATCTCCTCTTTAATGTAATTTTCTCCAAATGCAGTGACTTTCTGAAGTACTGGGGATAAAGACTTCAACCTATGAATTTTGAGGGTCCCAATTCAGCTCCAAACAGGCCCTCATGGAAGCTCTGGCCACTCCCTGTTCTACGTCCAGCAGCTCCATGACCCTGGATGAGTCCTCGCTCACTGGGTTTTAGTTTTCTTATCACCAACATGGTCGGGGGGTGATCAGACAAGCTTGCCCAGGGCCTTTACAGCTTGAAAACTCCACAGTGACCTATAAAAGCATCACTCCAGGAAGATGTATTGCTTTTGTGACCCAGGCAACACCACGAGGGCTTTCAGCGTTCAAGGCCATGCATCCACAGTGCTCTGATGTTTCTCAATATTTGACGACAAATTTTATGATCCCTGTTGGCAGGTGAGACATTTCTCCTCAGCTTGAAAGCAATAGCAGCGTGGTCTCAGCGGGAAACATCCTCAGAGAAATGTTTGTTTTTTTCTCGTGTGTTTGGTTCTGAGTTGGAAGCCCCCAACCACTCATTGAGGGAAGGGAGGTGTCTGATGCTTTTAAATCAAACAAAGGCATTTTCTTTTCAGGGTGGGTGTTTCTCTATATACACACGACTAAAGATCAAAGCCCAGATAAACCCACTGGGAAATGAGAAAGGGTCAGCAAAGACAGCACAGCCCTCTTCTTATGGGCACAAAGGCGGGCTGGCTAGTACTTGGCACTGCATGGCCAGCCAGGAGCCCATCTGTGACTTCCAGGATCCCAGGAGTCACACAGGACTGTGGGGCTTCAAAAACAAGCCTGAAACAGAGAGCCTGAGCCCATCCTCAATTGGGCAGCGGTGCGGTAGGGTTGGTATTCTGCCCAGACCTCTCTGCCTTCTGCTTTGCCACGCAGTAGCTGTACTGGACCTGGCTGGTTTCCTCCCACAGGTGTGGACGGAGAGGAGAGGCAGGGCCCCCAGTGGGACCAAGGCTCCCTCTCATAGTCTCGCCTTGGATGCGTTGCTTTAACCTCCTCCTTCCTTCTTGAAGCTGGTCTTCAAACCAGCTCCATGTCTGTGCGCAGAGACATGTTTGGCTGTGTCTCCACCCAAATCTCATCTTTAATCGTAGCTCCCATAATTCCCATGTGTGGTAGGGGGACCTGGTGGGAGGTAATGGAATCATGGGGATGGGTTTTTTCCATGCTGTTTTCGGGACAGCGAATAAGTCTCAGGAAATCTGATGGTTTTATGAAGGGTGGTTCCCCTGCACACGCTTTCTTGCCCACTGCCATGCAGGACGTGACTTTGCTCCTCCTTCACCTTCCGCTGTGATAGTGAATCCTCCCCAGCCACGTGGAACCGTGAGTCCATTAAACCTCTTTTTCTTTATAAATTACCCAGTTTGAGTATGTCTTCACAGCAGCATGAAAATGGACTAATTCATGCAGACAGCTGAACTTTCCAGATTCCGAGTGTCCTTTATCCACAAAATTGCAATATTGGCACCCAAGAGGCAGCTGGGAAGGTTAAATGGGGTCTTATGTGCGCAGAGCTAGGTGTGCAATACACAGCAGCTAGTGTTACATTTTCTTTGAGCGTCCATTGCTTTGGGTCAAATTGGACATGTCTGGACACTGAGGGGAATTTCCTATTGGGAATACGACATGTAGCTCTTCTTGAGCTTAGCACGATCATCTCTGTAATCAACATGTATGCAGGGTTTTACAGATTTCACAGCACAGTTGCATGCCTCATCTCCTCTAACCCCCATGGATCACCTGTCCAAGGCCCCTCAGTTATAAGAGGACAAGGAAAGACCTGAGGACAAGCACAGACGGATGGTTTGTACTTCCGTATCCCAGAAACTAGGCTCGTTTTACAGTCTTCGTGTCTCACGATTTTCTTGCAAAAAACCCTGTGTCCGGCTCTGTGCACGCCCATGCTGAATGCTGGAGGATTTCCACACCCAGCACAGAAGCTGAGTGGGCTTCAGTTTATCTGAGCATGCTAGTTTCTAATCCATATCGGAGCGCTGTGCAAGCATTTCAAGCTAGAGTGATTATTTGGCTTTATTGAGGTGTGTCCTCCTTACCTCATTAGTAAAATCATTCACGCACAATCTGCTGAAGAGAAACATGCATTAAAAACTGAGATGGACTGTAGCCCCATGAGGCCAAATTGTTCGAGGCTCTGTTTGGCCTATTTTCAATGTTTGCAAAGGACCCAGACCTGCTCCTGTCATGGGAAACAGTAGATGGATTGAGAACATCTAGAGCCGGAATTCTATAAGGCATAGAACGTTGGTTTACGTGGAGTTAACCAAGAGAAAGTCCAAAGGAGTCAACTGTTGGTTTCCGCCTGGAATTTTCTTAATCCTGGTTAAAGCACCTAAGATCTTTATGGCTTCAGGCTGGGCCTTGAAGTGGTAGGAGAGGTATCTCCTCTTCCAGCAGACTCGCCTCTCCAGCTGCATACCACAGTGGTCCTATCAGCAGGGCATTCGGCATGTGGTTTTTGTCATGAGGAGAGGCACTCAGGAATTTGTACTTTGATCTTCCCCACAGAGGTGGATATCTTCCCAGGACAAAGGGCAGGGAAACAGAAACTCCAAAATGCATATGACCTTGCAAACACCTGTTTAGGGCTGTTGCTTAAATGGTGACGATTGGAGGTAGATGTGGAAAATTATTAAAATGAATGTAGGACATCAGCCGCATCAACAGGTGAGAAGGCGGTGCCTGCTGATCCTGAAATGCTGGCACTGCCCAAAAAGCTAGTGATACCCAGCACAAGGCTGGGGGCCAAGAATGTCCCCCCAGATTGTTCTCGAGGGGTCTATGACCTGCAATGGTAAGGGCAGAGAAGGTGGTGAGCAAGTAGAGAGGATACCAGCTTTGGAAGCAGATGCATCCAGTTTTAAATCTTGTTCTGAAACTGACTGAATGACTGTTAGGGACTGAACTGTGTCCCTGCTCCCGGATCTCTATGAAGTCCTAACTCCAAATGTGATGGGATTTGGAGACAGGGTTTCTGGGAGGTAATCGGAGTCAAATGAAATTACAGGGGAGAGATGCTGATCAGTGGGACTGGTGGCCTCCTAAGAAGAGGAAGAGAGAGATTGCTATTTCTCTTGCCACATGAGGACACGGTAAGAAAGGGGCATCTGCAAGCCAGGAAGAGAGCCCTCACCAGACACCGAATTTCCTGGCATTGGAACTGAGAGGAAATGAGTTTTTGCTGTTCAAGGCACCCAGGCTGTGATATTTTGTGAGGGCAGCCCAGGTTGACTAAGACAGTGACTTAAATTATTCAACCTCAAATGCTTCCCAACAACCTCTTGATGTAAAATGGAGATTATAACACTGACCTCAAAGAGATGACAAAATTCAATGAAATAATATCTGCAAGAGGATCGACTCCTTGAAATGCACCAACATCCTGTTTTCCAGTCATCTGTGAGCTTCAACCACCAAAGCCACACTGTATTCATTTTAGTTCCCCCAGCGCCTGGCACAGAGGAAGTTCTCAGCGAGTAGTGGCTGAAGGAACAAATAATAAACGATGGATGGGTAAGTGTGCACAGCCTCTGCTCTGAGCGCCACGCTGCTCACTCAGGGGGCTTTTCCTCCACTTCCAACCTGAGTCGTTTGATCACTCTACCGCTGTCCACTCTCAGACCAGGACACAGGACCAGTGTTGGTGGAAGATGCCTTTGGAGTGATGTGATTAATTTCAGCCAATCACGATACTGGCTTTGGGGTTTAAAAAAACTTCTTTTGAAATAGGATGCTAGGATGGAGGAGCTTCTGTCCTGCCTGCCCTGGAGCTCCTGACAGCAATTCCCGCTTCTGTGCCCTGAACACTCAGGGCCCCACTGCTAGCCATCAAAGAATTGAGGTTGGAGGCTGGGTCCTTCTGGCTTTAATATCTGGTGTTTCCCCCACACTGGGCTGTCGGCCCTCCCTGATATTTTCCTGCTACAACTCTCAGTCCATTCCTGAGGCCCCAAGCCCCTAGACCCTCAGCCATGAGGTATCATCATGTGGTCACATCCACAAGATGTGGGGCCTTCTCTGTAGCCAGCAATGTCCTCAGCTTCCCTCCAGTATTATACGACCCCATAGTTTCAATGAGCAGTTTCAATGAGCAGTGGAATGAGTATTTTGTGGCCGGCAGAGTCAGAGGAGTTTAATCTATGATGGCATTTTTTTTTCTTTACAAGAAATAAAGGAAAAGAATATCTTGCTAAATTAACAAAGCTGCCGTATCACTGTTCCTTTGGCCAGGCAATTCCTCATTGACCAGTAACGGCCAAACCTTTATTATAGCAATCAAGATGATTTACCATTTAAAGTATTCAGCACTTCTAAGGCCTGGTTGAGGAGTTCGCAAACAGCAGGCAGAGCTGGGCAGAAGAGATCAGGACCGATGGGACCTTGGTGATCACGGGTTCCAGCTTCTTCCTTTCACAGGGGTGGACACTGAGGTCCCCTGGGAGGGGAACTTGCTGGCGGTCCCTGCGAGGGTGTCTGAGGTGAGGCTCAGCCCTGTGCTCTATTCATCATCGCCTCCCGAGTCCCTTCTCAAAGCCCTTCCAGAAGACACCTATGCAAGGTGGGGCTAGAGCAGGTCCTTCCTCAGGAAACACTTGGAAGGCCTAAACAGGGAGAGAGGAGCCCACGCTTAGCACCTGCCAGGTGGGAGGGGAAACGTGGAGAAAGCAATTGCCATGTGCCTTTGTCACTACGAGGCTCAAAACCTGGACTCATCCAGCTAGGAATTTCTCTCTTAAAATAAAATAGATTTGCTTTGTGCTTTATGGGGATTCCCTTAAAGCATTTCCCATCCTAATCCTGGGGAGGAAGTGGTCAGTATTTTGTTTGTGGGCCACAGAGAATTTAACTGTCTGGACCTAAGTGACACAGGCTTGGAGGTGGAGATGAAGGTTAGAACCTGGCGTCTTTTAATCTCTCTTCCCTGGTTTCATCTGTTCTCAATGTCCCTGAAGCAGTGACCTAACCAGGGATGATGTATTCATGAATCTGAAGGACTTCCATGTGAATTCGAGGCAGGCTTGGTCTACATGCTGCTTCGTAGCAAAGAGCTTGGACCTGCGTGCAAAGTGACAGCGCAACAAGCTTCAGTCCATCTCAAGAGAAAGCGCAGGCCCCTAGAGCTGCCTGTGGGGTGCTGAGCTGACATATGTATTACCACACTTTAAAGATTGAGATATGATTCACACGCCATAAAAATCACCCCTTTAAAGAGTACCACACAGTGATATTTAGTATATTCACAAAGGTGTGCAGTCATCACCACTGTCCAATTCAAGGACGTTTTGCTGCCTCAGAAAGAAACCCGGCACCATTAGCATTCGCTTCCCAACTGCTAATCAGCTACTGAATGTCTTTGTGGATTTGCTGTATTTCTTATAAATGAAATAATATAATGCATGCCTTTTGTGTCTGGCTTCTTGCACTGAGCATGTTTCCATGGTTTGTTTATGTTTTAGCATGGCTAAATTTTGTATTTTTAGTAGAGATGGGGTCTCACCATGTTGGCCAGGGTGATCTCAATCTCTTGACCTCGTGATCCACCCACCTCTTTTTATTGGCAAATAATATTCTATTGTATAGATATGGATATGCCATGTTTTATTTATTATTTATTTATTATCAGTTAGTGGACTTTTGGCTTTCTTCCTTTTTTTATTATTATTTATTCTTAGATGGAGTCTCACTCTGTCACCCAGGCTGGAGTACAGGGGTGCCATCTTGGCTCACTGCAACCTCTGCTTCCTAGGTTCAAGTGATTCTCCTGCTTCAGCCTCCCAAGCATCTGGGATTACAGGCATCCGCCACCATGCCTTGCTAATTTTTGTATTTTTAGTAAAGATGGGGGTTCACTATGCTGGCCAGGCTGGTCTTGAACCCCTGACCTCAAATAATCCATCCGATTTGGCCTCCCAAGGTACGGGGATTACAGGTGTCCACCACCATGCCTGGCTAAGTTTTGTATTTTTAGTAGAGATGGGGGTTCACTATGCTGGCCGGGCTGGTCTTGAACCCCTGACCTCAAGTGATCCATCCGGTTTGGCCTCCCAAGGTGCTGGGATTACAGGTGTGAGCCACTGCACCCAGCCCTATTTTCCGTTTTGACTATTATAAATCATGCTGTCATAAAGATTCTTGTACAAATTTTTGCGAGGACATATGTTTTCAGTTCTCTTCGGTACATACCTAGCAGTGGAATTGCTGGGTCAAATGATAACATTATGTTTCACTTTTTGAGGAACTGCCAAACTGGCTTGCTAAGTAGCTGCAGGGTTTTACATTCTCACTAGAAATGCAGGCGGCATCTAGTTTCTCCGCAACTTCCTTAACACTTGTTAGGCAATAACAAGACAGATCACACATATTTTTTAAAATTTAAGTTGTCCTAGTGGGCGTAAAGGAGTATCTCCTTATAGTTTTGGCTTTGTATTCCTTTAATAACTAATGACGGTGAGCATTTATTCATGCACTTATTGATCGTTAGTACAACTTTGGAGCCGTGTCTATTCAAACCCTTTGCCCATTTTTGAATTGGATTTGTTGTCTTTTTATTGTTGACTTGTAAGAGTTTGTTATATATTCTTGATATTAGACTCTCATGAGAAACAGGATTTGAAAAACCTTTTTTCTGTTCTGTGGGTTGTCTTTTCTCTTTATGGTGTCCTCTGTCAAACAAAAGTTTTAAATTTTGATGAAGTCCAGTTTGCTACGTTTTCTTTAGCTGTCGCATGTCTGGTGTTGCCTAATCCAAGGTCATAAAGATTTACAGCTATGTTTTCTTTCTTTCAAAAGTTTTATAGTTTTAGCTCTTAACCCTTGGATATTTTTATTCTTAAATTATCAGACTCAGCTGTGGGAACACTGTCTCCATTTTGAAATAACTTTTATTGTATAAAAGAAAAATATTAAGGAATTGAAATTAAAGAAAAATATATACCTTTTACAAAATAGGAACTTGTCTTTAAAATCAATTTTGTAATTTACTTCATTTATTTGAGATATCAGAAACATCTTCTGATGTCATTATTCTCCTACGTCATAACTTTGATTGGTAGCACAATATTCCATTGTTTGGATATCTATTATTTTTAAAATCCCTTATTATTGGACATTTATGCTATTCTCATTTAGAAAATAGTAACAATACAGCAATGAGCACATAATAATTTTCTCAGAATAAATCGTCAAAAGTGTTTTTGAAAGAATAAACCCCATTCCCAGCATCCTGGTAAAGCAACTGTACAAGGATTCCCTGAGAATTTTCTGGAATAAAGTGAAGGACAGTTAGATACAAAGGTAAATAAATGACTTGCATTTTGGGAGAATGCCTTCTTGACCTTGTCTAATATTCAGATATTTTCTGAATATTATTTTATTTGTTACTATAGTTATCATAATTACAATTTTAAATACTGCATAATATATTGATTTGATACAAGATAATTTACTTATGATGCCTAGATGATAAATACTCAAGTTGCATTTGACTTTATTTATTTATTTTTTACTTTAAGTTCCAGGATACAAGTGCAGAATGTGCAGGTTTGTTACACAGGAAAACATGTGCTATGGCGGTGTGCTGCACCTATCAACCCATTATCTAGGTTTTAAGCCCCACATGCATTAGCTATTTGTCCTAAAGCTGTCTCTCCCCCTACTCCTGGCACCCCCCCATGTCTGTTGTTCCCCTCCCTGTGTCCATGTGTTCTCATTATTCAACGCCCAATTATGAGTGAGAACACGCTATGTTGGGTTTTCTGTTCCTGTGTTAGTTTACTAAGGATGATGGCTTCTAGCTTCACCCATGTCCCTGCAAAGGCCATAATCTTGTTCCTTTTTTTGTTTGTTTGTTTTGAGACGAAGTCTCAGTCTGTCAGCAGGCTGGAGTGCAGTGGCGCAATCTCGATTCACTGCAACCTCCGCCTCCCAGGTTCAAGTGATTCTCTTGCCTCAGCTTCCCGAGTAGCTGGGACTACAGGCATGCGCCACCATGCCTGGCTAAGTTTTGTATTTTTAGTAGAGATGGGTTCTCACCATGTTGACCAGGAAGGTCTCAATCTCTTGACCTCGTGATCCGCCCACCTTAGCCTCCCAAAGTGCTGGGATTACAGGTGTGAGCCACTGCGCCCAGCCTCTCGTTCCTTTCTATGGCTGTAGCATTTGACTTCTAATTTATAGGAATACCATAGTGAACATATTTTGTGCATACAGTTTTGATCTTTTGAATTGCTTCCTTAGGGCAGGTTCCCAGCAGAGGGATTTGAGGGTGAAATGGCCAGAACTTTTAGAGAATATACATATTGCTTTGTCGCTCTGGAAGGGACGGTAGCAATTTGCACTCCCTTCACCGTGCACGAGGGTCCCGCCCCAGGGAAACTTGCTTCCAGCCCCACATGCTTTGAAGTGTTTCAGCAAGGATTTCAGGTGGGTGGTGGCTGAGGGAAGGGACGGAAAACTTACTTCCGATTTTAATTCTATGTTGTAACTTTTAAGTTTACATTAAAGGATGATTCTTTGTCTTTCTGTGGATTTCATGTTTATCCTGTCCATTTCCCCAGAGAGTGAAGTTTCAAAATTGATCTTCACAGAAACAGACTATCTACTGAGGCTCTATTAGAAGGATTGGTGTTCAGTGACTTCTGAATTGGGAAATGTTTAATATGTACATGGAGAGACGGCAGTTTCCAGGTTTAAAAAGACGGGGCTTTTCCACCTGGGGCTGGACATCTCCCTGTTTTATTTTCTGAGAGCCTAAGTTGTAACCAGCCCATAATTGCTCCCATCTCGTCCCTGAGGTGGCTGTGGGTGGCCACTCATCACCACGGCCATGGCTCTGTGGACTTCCCCGTGTGGATGCTGGGCCCAGGCCCACAGTTCTCACCTAATGGTTTCAGCTTCCTAGGTTCGAGGCTGGGCAGCACCGTCTGAGAAAACGCTTCTGAGCCCAGTGTGGGATGGGCAGGGCCCACCTCAGAGAGGGTGCCCTCGGCTTTGGGGACCCACTCTCCAAGACTTCCATCAAGAATCCACTGCGTCAGAGCACTTTGGGGGCCTGGAATGTTCTGTCAGCCATTTCCAGTGAAGCCGGCCTTAGGCAGGTGAGGCCCAGGAGGGTGTTTGCACCTGATTCCTCAGAAGAGTGGGACCCAGCCCTCCCACCACTGCCGGGAGACCCTCGACAGGAAATGTGTTTGGTGGGCGGGCAAAGGGCTTTTGGGCAAGTTATTCAAAGCCAGGAGCAGCTCCCCCTTGCTGGGACGCGCAGCATCCTCCTGGGCTGTGAGGCTGCACCTGGCTGTGGAAGGGCCCCGTCCTGGGCTTCCCTGTGGAGAGCGCTGGCAGAGGAGCTGCCGGGCTGAAGGTGCACCCCGATGGGATTCCTGCAGCCCTGTCTTCAGCTTTCTACCTGGGGCACCAGAGCGAGCCCCGCACCTCTGGGTGGGAAGGGACAGTTTTGTGTCACCTGCTCTAGACCCTTCCCTCTCTGACCGCTCGGCCTTCTCACCGGGGCTTGGACCCTGAGCTCCTCCCACCCGTGCCCCTGCTTTTGACTTCTGGATGTTGTGTCTGTTTGTACCCAGGACCTCCCCCCGCCCCAGTGGGCTTGGGTCTGGCTTCTCCCACGTGGTGGCCTCTGGGAGCACCTATGGCCCATTTTTGGCCCTCTGAGCCCAACCCTCCCCACCAACCCGCCCCAGTGCCCACTGAAGGGGCAGCAGACGTGTCCTTTCCTGGTTAATCCTCCAGAGGGGACAGGGGCAGATTGTTTCCTACAAAACAGCTGACCTGAGTGCAGGCAAGGCCTCCTCAAATCCTCCTCTAGCCCAGTGACGGAGTGGTGGCCGGAAGACTGAGGGGGCTCTCGAAAGGCTCACAGGAAGTGGTAGAAACATTTCCAGAGGGTTGAATTGTTCTTAGAGGTCACATCTTCCTTGTCTTGGAGATGGCGCCACAGCCCTGGCTGTCTCCCAAACTAGAGATGGGAGAGCCCTGCTTCCAGTTGCCGCCACTTAAGCCCAACATCCTCCTGCAGCCCAGCCCTGGCCGCATGTCCCCAGTGACCTCTCCAGCCTCTCTTCCGCTCCGCTTCCCCCTGCCTGGGCTCAGGTCTTTACTGTGCATGGTAGTTCGTTGTATATTGTATATTTGCCATGTATTTTACATGTGTTCTATATTGTAGAGTCACTGCATGTTGTATTTTCATCGTATGTTGTATACACATTGTGTGTTGTATATTCATGGCATTTTGTTTGTTGTTACGTTGTATGCTAATCATATGTTGTATATTCACCTATTGCATATTCATCATATATTGCATATTCCTTGTATATGGTAGACTCATCATATATTGTATTTTTACATGTTACAGCATATGTATCTTATGTTGCATCCATCATAATTGAAGACTCATTGTATATGTTTATATGCATATTCATCATATAGTGCACGCTTATTGTATATTGTGTACTCACTGTATATTGCGTATTCTCTTTTTTTTTTTTAAGATGGAGTCTCGCTCTGTCACTCAGGATAGAGTGCAGTGGCATGATCTTGGCTCACTGCAACCTCTGCTTCCTGGGTTCAAGTGATTCTCCTGCCTCAGCCTCCCAAATAGCTGGGATTACAGATGTGCACCACCGCACCCAGCTAATTTTTGTATTTTGGGTACAGATGGGGTTTCACCATGTTGGCCAGGCTGGTCTCAAACTCCTGGCCTCAAGTGATTCACCCGCCTCGGCCTCCCAAAGCGCTGGGATTACAGGCGTGAGCCACCGCGCCTGCGCACTCATCCTACGTGGCATCCTTCTATATTGACTCACGTCGATGTAGCGGGACTCCTAAGTGGTGTCCTATCAGGTCTCACTGTCTCCAAGTCAGTCCCCATGTCTCGCCACAGTGCAGACGGTCCTGTCTCCTGCTCTGTTTAACCGCCTCCTTCAACCTAAGGCCCCTGTGCTGGGCCTTGTCCCCCAGCTTCCTGTCCTCCGTTGGTGACTCCCACCCAGTTCGTGTGGCCCTTGGTGATGCCTGGCGGCCTCACTGTCCCGGCTTTACAAGTGCCTCTCTGTCTGCTGGGACCTGCCATTCCTGTGTTTTGGATCAGCCCCCAGGCACTTTTTGGAAGCTAGTGTTTGAGCAGTGTGTCGTGGCTTGCAGGACCCCTCTGTGGACCTGGCTACTGTCCAGGGAGCGTTTGTTGTAACAGCATCTGAGTGTGTGAGTGGACTGAGGCCAAAAGAGGGTGGGTGACCAGCCCGGGGTCACACAGCTCCCGAGAGGCCAGTTGGGCCCTGACCAGGCTCCTCTGTGTCCTGAGCCAGGGCGTTTCCATGCCCCTGTGCTGCCCCGTGGGATCCACCGACCGTCCTGCATTCCTGGTCCTTGGTTGTGGAATTGGATTTGCCCTCTGCCCCTCACTGATCAGCTAACTGCTCTCGGCTTTAGTTGGCCTGTCGTCACTGGGACTTACCTGATTTTCTGTGCAGCCCTAACCCAACTGATCTCACTTCAGCTCTGCCTTTCTCAGGTGGCTGGGGCGGTGCTGGGTGGGAGGCAGATCCCTTCTGGTTCTTGTGAACCTGCCCCTGTGCTCAAGAGGGTACAGGATGGGGGTGTGTGCCCTGGTCTCCATCCTGCTGTGCACCCGCCAAGGCTTGAGATCCATGCCCCAGTCCTGCTTTCTGCAGGCTTTCCCATCATCTCACATGCACAATGGCAGCAGCTCACACACTCACATGCACACAACTGCCTCAGCCTTCCACACACATGCTCATACACACGCACACACTCACACGCAAAGAGCCACGCAGGGCCAACATGCTCACACAGACACTGTGTACATGTGCATGTGTGCACACACACCACATATATACACACACATCACACATATACACACACATCACACCACACACACGTTACATACACCTATCACACACACACCACACATACCAAACCACACACACCACACATATACAAACACACCACACATATACATACCATACCACACACACGTTACATACACCTACCACACACACACACCCCACACATACCACACCACACGCAGCACATATATACACACACATTACACATATACACACACACCACACCACACACACGTTACATACACCTACCACACACACCCCCCACACATACCACACCACACACACCACATATCTCCACACATACCACACATATACACACACCATATCACACACAAATTACATACACCTACCACGCACACACACCACACATACCACACCACACACACCACACATAAACACACATACCACACCACATGCACCACATATATACACACACATTACACATATACACACATACCACACCACACACACATTACATACACCTGCCACACACACACTCCACACATACCACACACACACCACACACGCTACACACACCACATATATACACACACACCACACATATACACACATACCATACCACACATACACATTACATGTATCTAACCACAGACACACCACACACACACCACACACACACTCCACACATACCACACACACACCACACATGCTACACACACCACATATATACACACACACCAC
>PVKV010009553.1:0-80487 GCA_004027835.1 Alouatta palliata
AAAAAAAAAAAAAAAAAAGGCAGTCCACCAAAAAGACATAGTACTCCTAAGTAAGTGTGCACCAAACAACAGAGCTACAAAACATGTGAAGCAAAAACACATAGAACTGAAAGGAGAAATAGACAAATATACAATTATGTTAAAGTCTTCGCTCTTCTCTCAACAGTTGACAGAACAACTAGACAGAAAATATAAAGACTACAGAAGAACACAATATCCCATTAATCAACAGAATCTATTCAATATTTTTAGGGCATTTTTCTCAACAGCAAAAGGTTACATATTATTTTCAAGCACTCAGAAAATATATACCAAGATAGATCATATGTCTAGGATCATAAAACAAACCTAAAAATTTTAAAGTATTAGAATCATACAAAGTGAGTTCAGTGACCACAATGGAATCAAACTGAAAGTCAGTAACAGAACACTAAGAGGAAAATATTCGGCCACGTGCAGTGGCTCACGCCTGTAATCCCAGGACTTCGGGATGCCAAGGTGGGCAGATCACTAGAGGTCAGGAGTTTGAGACCTACCTGGCCAACATGGTGAAACTCCGTCTCTACAAAAATTCAAAAATTAGCTGAGCATGGTGGTGTAATCCCAGCTACTTGGGAGGCTGAGGCAGGAGAATTGCTTGAACCCAGGAGGTGGAGTTTGCAGCAAGTCGAGATTGCTCCACGGCACTCCAGCCTGGACAACAGAGCAAGACTCCATCTCAAAAAAAAAAAAAAAGAAAGAAAGAAAGAAAGAAAATATCCAAATATTTGGGAACTGGATAGCACACTTATAAATAATCTTTCTGTAAAGAGGAAGGCTCAAAAGAAATTGAAAATATATTGAATTGACAAAAATGCAACTAAAGCAATACTGAGAGAGGGATTTATAGCACTAAACATATACATTAAAGGTGGCAAAAAGCCTCAGAATAATAATCCAAAATCTTACCTCAAGAAGCTAGGGGAAAAAAAGAGAGCAAGACAGAAGCAAGGAAATAACAAAAATATGAGTCAAGATCAATGACACCGAAAACAGAAAAACAATAAAGAAAATTAGACCAGGTGTAGTGGCTAATGCCTGTAATCCCAACACTTGGGGAGCCAAGGTAGGAAGTTCAGGACCAGCCTGGGCAACACAGCAACTACAAAAAAGTCAGAAAAGGCTGGGCATGGTGGCTCATGCCTGAAATCCCAGCACCTTGGGGGCCAAGGTGGGTAGATCACCTGAGGTCAGGAGTTTGAGACCAGCCTGGCCAACATGGTGAAACCCCAGCTCTACTAAATATACAAAATTACCCAGGCATGGTGGCATGTGCCTGTAATCCCAGCTACTCAGGAGAATTGCTTGAACCCGGGAGGTAGAAGCTGCAGTGAGCTAAAATCACACCACTGCACTCCAGCCTGGGCAACAGAAAGAGACTTTGTCCAAAAATAAATAAATAAATAAAATTAGCCATTGTCTCAGCTACACAGGAGGCTGAGGCAGGAGGATCGCTCAGGCTCAGGAGACTGAGGCTGCAGTGAGCTGTGTTTGTATCACTGCACTCTAGCCTATCTGACAGAGCAAGACCCTGTCTCAAAAAGAAAAAAAAAAGAAGAAAAGAAAAGAAAAGAAAAACTGACAAAGACCAAAGGAAAAAAATATTGCAACAAAGGACTAGTGCTAGAATATATAAAGAACTCTCAAAACTTAAAAGTAAAAAAACAAAACAATCCAATCAGAATATGAGCTAAAGACATTTCACAGAAGATACAGACAGCATAAAAGCCCATGAAAAGATGTTCAATCTTGTTAGCCATTAGGAAAATGCAAATTAAAACCACAATTAGATAATCACTACGTATGTCTCAGGGTGGCCAAAACTAAAACTAGTGACAACACTAAATGCTGGTGAAGATGCAGAAAAACTGGATCACTCAAACGTTGTTATCAGGAATGTTATAGCCACACTAAAAACAATTTGCCAATGTCTTTAAAAACTAAGTGTGCAATTACCATGTGACTCAGCAAGTTCACCTCTAGTCATTTATCCTAAAGAAAACTGGCCAGGTGCGGTGGCTCACACCTGTAATGGCAGTACTCTGGGAAGCCAAGGCAGATGGATCACCTGAGATCGGGAGTTCGTGAGCAGCCTGGCCAATATGGTGAAACTCCGTATCTATTAAAAATAGGAAACATTAGCCTGGTGTGGTGTTACATGCCTGTAATCCCAGCTACTCAGGAGGTTGAGGCAGGAGAATCTCTTGAACCTGGAAGGCAGAAGTTGCATGCAGTAAGCTGAGATGGCACCACTGCACTCCAGCCTGGGCGACAGAGCGAGACTCCGTCTAAGAAAAAAAAAGAAAACTTATTTTCACACAAAAATTTATATCAAGTTTAATTTTCAAATATGTAGTTTACTTCTCAAGGGTTACACAGATGTGTCCAGCCAGACACAAGACCTGAACTCTGTCCTGCCCTCTATCTGTCACTACATACCTATCCATCGTGTCTGGAATGTTGTTAAAATTTTGTCTTCATCTGATGGATAATGGTTGCTCAAAGTTCTGTGCTGAAAAGGTTTCTAAGGCTTTGGGATTCTAAGATTAGCAGGAACAACTTTCACAACTGATTAGAGGTATCTGTTAGGAATGTAACCAGCAAGAAATGCAATAGACAATATTTGCCAATCCTAAATTGAAATATGCTGCCTCTCCAATCATAGAATATTCAAACCAAAAGAGATACTAGCAATTACCAAGTACACACCCCCTTTATTATGCTGATGAGGAACAGTGAAGTAAAATAAGAGAGATGTAGACCCCACATTTACTATCTCACAAGTCCATCCTTGCTTTTAGAGGTAATTGACTAGAAAGATATTTCAAGCCAGTGAGTTTTTTTTTTAAAGGATTTTACTTGTTCAGTTATTTTTTCACAAACAGCTTCTTGATGCTAGAGGTTTCCTAGAAAAATGGGAGATGATCATTCTAGAAGGGAAAATGTCCAACTTCAAAATTTGGAGCAGAAACACAGGCATCATCTTGAAAGTCAAGCTAACATTTTCTAAGGATATCTTGTCTTATTTTAAGAAGTACATGTGTTCTCCTTTCATATGGCAAAAAGTGGTAGAGAGACATAATATGGGGTGTTAGGATCCCCAACTCCCACTTCCTTGCGGGGACCCCAATACCCCACTTCCCTTTGCCTATGCAAATCATTACCCCATTGTGTTAGGAATTCCCAGAAGTCTTTTCAGGCTTCCAAAACTAACAGGTTCCATTTTTCCCTGTTAGTTCATCTTGTTAATATCAAAGAGATCCCTATGAATGAATAAATGGAGTAAAATTAAAATTTCCAGGAGTAATCACACTCCTGAGAGTTTCTCCTATGCATGTTAAAATAAGTTTTGTGTGCCTTTTCTCCTATTAAAAAAAAATTTCAAGTCTGGATACGCTTACGTTTTTAAAAGAGGGAAAGAAGCCAGCTTCTTAAATCCTTCACTCCTAAGAACAAGCTGCGCTCAGAGATGTGAATTCATTACTGGCTACTTTGGTTCTGCGTGCCTTGAGACCTTACTGTCTGAAGCATTGCCGCAACCTCCCTGAATAACCACATGTCGATGGTTAATGAATATATAAAGATTTGAGGATCAGACTGGTGTGAGCAGGCCTGACACTTGATCTTTTGAGTGAAACTTGTGATAACAGTTCACAGAGCCCCCTCTGAAAGCTCTCCATGGCCTTTTCTGCTGCCAGCCTCCTGCCTTATCAGCAGGCACCAAAAGCTTCAAATTACAGCAGCTAATTGGATGAAAACGGAAATGCTTCCTTCTAATGGAGTGAGAGATTAATGCCCTGATCTTCTCCCTTCACTTGCTGAGGGAAAACAAAAACACAGATGAAGGTTGTGATGCAGAAAAGTAATTAGCTCCCTTCAGAGCCACAGAGTAGATGTTCCAGCTAAAATCTAAGGTGACTAGAGACACATATCAAAAGGACAGAAAACAACCCAAGATGGCAATTTCCAAATTATTTAAGAGGCAACTTGCTGAATCCCTTGCTCAGTAAAAGTTAGCAGTCGGAGTTACCTTTGTACATGGATAAGTCACTTGTGCCTAGTAATTTCATTTATGGCCTGATTTTATGACATTTTTATAACTGTGACACCCTATATGGGTCCCAGGAATAAATAGAGCTGAATAATAAGAGAAATCGAAATAAAGATTGAATGTGAAATTGTCTAATGCAACTGAGAAGGTGATACAGCCAACAGGGCGTATTTTTATGAGCATTCTGATGCTGCAGTAGATTTCTTATGGACTAAAACAGTTTGCATTAAAAACACATTTGCAGTTGATTCAGGAGAGAAGACTTGGGTGACATCAACCTATTTTATCTCAAGAATTGCATTTAAAAATGTATACAGAGTAATTTCATCTTGTTATTAAATTATCCCAAAAAAAGAGCAATGCATAGGGTGATTCAGACACTAAAATTCAAAGGAGCTTGAGTGTGAGAGAAATTGAATTTACACCATTGAAAAGACAGATCTGACATTAAGGCCCGGGGTGATGTTCTTCTGATAATTAATCACCACACGTGGTATATATATACCAATTTTTTTTTGAGTCAGAGTCTCACTCTGTCAACCCAGGCTGGAGTGTAACAGCATAATCTCAGCTCACTGCAACCTCTGCCTCCCGGGTTCAAGTGTTGCTCCTGCCTCAGCCTCCCGAGTAGCAGGGATTACAGGCTGCTGCCACCACGCCCAGCTAATCGTTGTATTTTTCAGGAGAGACGGGGTTTCACCACGTTGCCCAGGCTGGTTTCAAACTCATGACTTCAAGTGATCCACCCACCTTGGCTTTATCAAAGTGTTGGGATTAAAAGCTGTTTTAATATGCTTTTATACTCCATTTGCAAGGCATGAAATGTATGAGTGCTTTAAGGAGGTGCCATCAGGATGGCAGGAGGAACAATGGGACGTGGAAAGAGGGGAAAAGACAGTAAGGCCACTACAGAAATTGGTATTTATTACATTTTTAAATTATAGCCCATCATTCAGTGCAGTGGAAAGAAAATTTAAAAAAAACTCTATGAGAAGTACTCAAACTGCCTAATTGTGAGCTAAATTTCCTTAGAACTTAAACCTAACTGCTTTAGATAAACTTCTAGATCAACAGATGTCCATCCTCTTCTATTATCTGAAGGTTTGGTTTACACTGTCAGTCAACAATCCTTCTCTATTAAGCACCAATTAAAAGTCGAGCTTTAGATTACATGCTTCATGAATGATCAATGTGGAATAAATATAATATCCTATAACATGAAAAATATACCAGGCCTCGGCCGGGCGCGGTGGCTCACGCCTGTAATCCCAGCACTTTGGGAGGGCGAGGCGGGTGGATCACAAGGTCAGGAGATCGAGACCATCCTGGTCAACATGGTGAAACCCCGTCTCTACTAAAAATACAAAAATTAGCTGGGCATGGTGGCGCGTGCCTGTAGTCCCGTCCCAGCTACTCGGGAGGCTGAGGCAGGAGAATTGCTTGAACCCAGGAGGCGGAGGTTGCGGTGAGCCGAGATCGCGCCATTGCACTCCAGCCTGGGTAACAAGAGCGAAACTCCGTCTCAAAAAAAAAAGAAAAGAAAAATATACCAGGCCTATAACTAACCAATACTGCTTCTCCATTTTATTTTGTCAGCAAAAGGACCACTAATTGTATCCTTTGGAATAACTCTCTCTTTTCAGGGCGTATTGCAGAATGATCATAAACTTTGCTCTCAATCTGGACACTACCCCTTGCTTGCTGCAGACATTTGGATGTTACTCAATATTCCACATCTGTTTTTCAATCTGCAGAAATTCAGAGTTATAATATTTCCATTTTACAAAGCTGTTTTGAGGCTCAAGTCACATCAGGGCCATACGTAAAAATGCTTGGAACATATATTGAACTATAGAGAATGCAAAGAAAGACATGAGCCTCCAGGATAAAATAATCTAGTAGGTGACATACAATTTGGGATTATTCTAAGGCATCATATGAACAAACATAAATATAGAGAACAGACACAGCCGTGCGAACGTTAGTTATTTAAAGCAAGCAAAGAGTCATCATGAGGTAGATTAGTCAGAGAAAACTTCTTCTACAAGGTTTTAGTCCCTGAAGGAAGTATAATTTCTCCATAAAATCAAAAATTACAATAGACTCTTGGCATTTGTTAGGCATATGGATCTCCAAAGGACCTTCCGCATGCTTTATCCAGCTCTCTGACTCAGTGACACAGCCTGTTCTTCAGAATACATCCAGGTGTTCCTTCTCCTGCGCCTGCTGCCATCTGCACAAAAACAAGAGAACTGCTCCAGTTTCCTCCAATCCCTAAAAAAAAAACCAAGTATCTCCACCTTGGTCCCTGCAATCAACATTCTGAACTGACAGTTAGCTTCCTTTTTTGGAAGTGCTAATAAAAAAAAGCCTACACTGGTTGTGTTTCCTCCGATCATTTATTTTCTTCCCTTTTAACGTACCATAGGTTCTGCAAATACTGTTTGTACCTATATATTATGTCTACATGTCCCCCACCAGCAGGAAGACTTGACAAATTATCTAAATTAATTATCCAGACTTGGCTTTAGTTTCTATTTTAAAATACGATGCACTGAATCTGAGGCACTGGCACATGAAAATATTACTCATGCTTGTTGCTAATTTTAAATGAGAAAATGTTTTAAGTTCAGACATATATTCAAGCACATTTTATTTACTCAGGAGCAGGTTTTTAATTAAGGCAAAACATGCTACTTAACATAAACCATTAACTGGTAATAGAAGTACAGGCAGAATTCAAATTCATAAATTCATTCATTGACAGATTCTGCCAGGCACTGTGCTAGCTAGGCATTAGGGATGTATAGAGAAAAATATGTCACCTGACCTTCAAGAAACTCAGTCTACAGGAGACAAACATGTAAACAGATTATTCTGAAACTTACAGTGTAATAAATTCTTTTATAGACAGTACAGGATTGATTTTTCCTTTGCCTCCTGATGCCAGGTGCATACCAGATTAACATAAGAGAAGACAAAAGACAAATGATATTTTAACAAGACAATATTGTGGCTGGGCATGGCAGCTCACACCGGTAATCCCAGCACTTTGGGAGGCCAAGGTGAACAGATCACTTGAGGTCAGAAGTTCCAGACCAGCCTGGCCAACATGGTGAAACCTGATCTCTACTCAAAATGCAAAATTACCCGGGCGTGGTGGTGGGCACCTGTAATCCCAGCTACTCGGGAGGCTGAGGCAGAATTGCTTGAACTCAAGAGGCGCAGGTTGCAGTAAGCCGAGATCGCATCACTGCACTTGCCCTTCAACCTGGGCAACAGAGCGAGACTCCACCCCAGGGGACGAAAAAAAAGACAATCTACAGAAAACCCCTATGATATTGCAAATGAATGCTACATAGTCCAGAAAACTGGAGACAAATAACATACTGTCTCAGAACCAGTGAAAGAAACTGGAGAAAGAAAAACTAATAAAATGTGGCAGAAGAGTCACTCCCAAAGTTCCAACTCCTCATTAAAACTCTCTAAGAGCCAGAATGTAGAATTTCAACCAAAAAAGTCAGTGTTGGGTGTGTCCTTCCTTGTTCCTTGTAGGTGTGTGGATGTGGATACCTCTAAGTGTGTATGCGTGAGCTAACCAGGTAACTGTTAAGACCATATGGGGAATGGGTTATGCCACTTCCTCCTTTTGCACATCGGAGTATAACCTGGTAATTACACAGGAAAAATACAAATATGTAATGAAAGAAGAGAATAATAATAATTGCCTTTAAGGATGTTAGGTCAGGCTTTACTGAGAAAATAATTTAAAGTGAGTTCTGAAGAATAAATAGGCATCATTTGTATCATGATATTCCTGGCAGAGGAAACAAAACGATATCCACAAAGATCTAGAGGTATGAAGAGAGCAGGGAGTGTTCGGGGAACAGGCAATTCGTTTGGTGCAGCCAGAGCACAGGGGCACATGAATGGAGAGAAGGAGGTGAGCCTAGGAAGTCAGACAAGGACTACATCAGAAAGTCTTTATCCTAAAAGTGATGAGTGGCTCTTATTGAGCTAGAGAGTGTTTCATTTATGTGAGAAAGAAAAAAACCCTCAAATAAGCAGTATATAAAAGTTACCCCATATAAATGCACTGGAAAAAGACTACGTGAAATTCAACTGAGCTGAGAGCCAGAGGATGTGGACTTGACCTTGGAGGAGATCCGGGGAGCCTAATGCATTGGGTGTCCATCTAGAGAAACCTCATGGAAAGGAGTAGTTCAGTGTCAAGGGTCTACCCTCTGTGTTGGCCACCAGTGCCAGATAGCTGTAGGAGTCGAGCCAGTGGTCACAGACATTTGTCCCCATTCATGAATGTAGCCCTTTTCCTTGGCAAGTAGCCAAGCCAGCTGCTCTTCCTCTTGCTTTTTCACAAGGGCCTTTTTTAAAAAAAAAATGTCAATAGTTTTGGGGGAATAGGTGGTTGGTTGTTACATAGCTAAGTTCCTTAGTAAATATTTCTGAGATTTTGGTGCACCCATCACCTGACCAGTGTACACTGTACTCAGTGCACAGTCTTATCCTTCACACCCCTCCTACCCTTCCCCAAGTCCCCAAAGTCTGTTGTATCATTCTTATGCCCTTGCATCCTCATAGCTTAGCTCTCTCTCACAAGTGAGAATATGTGATGTTTGGTTTTCCATTCCTGAGTTACTTCACTTAGGATAATGGTCTCCAACTCCATTCAAGTTGCTGCAAATGCCATTACTTGGTTCCTTTTTATGGCTGAGTAGTATTCCCCGGTGTATATATACCACTTCCTTATCCACTCATTGGTCGATAGGCATTTAGGCTAGTTACATATTTTTGCAATTGTGAACTGTGCTGCTATAAACATGCGTGTGCAAGTATATTTTTCATAAAATGACGTATTTTCTTTTGGCTAGATACCCAGTAGTGGGATTGCTGGATCAAATGGTAGTTTTACTTTTAGTTCTTTAAGGAATCTCCATATTGTTCTCCATAGTAGTTGTGCTAGTTTACATTCCCATAGCAGGATAAACATGCTCCTTTTCACTACATCCACGCCAACATCTAATTTTTTTAATTTTTAAATTACGGACATTTTTACAGGAGTAACGTGGTATCTCATTGTAGTTTTAATTTGCATTTTCCTGATATTTAGTGATGTCGAGTATTTTTTCATGTTTGTTGGCCATTTGTATATCTTTGTCTGAGAATTGTCTATTCATGTTTTTTGCCCACTTTTTGATGGGGTTTTTTCCTTGCTGACATGTATGAGTTCCTTGTAGAGTCTGGATATTAGTCCTTTGTCAGATGCATAGTTTGCAAATATTTTCTACTATTCTGTGGGTTGTCTGTTTCCTCCGCTGATTATTTCCTTTGCTGTGCAAAAGCTTTTTATTAACAGCTTCTTGCATGTTGCCTGTGGATCACCTGTAAGTGAGATTCATCTTAGCTGAGGGAATGTTGAGCCCCATCTGAAACGACCACACCCTTTTCCAAGGCCCCGTTTTCTCCCCGAAACAGAGGGTGGGGTCCTCGACAACCTAAGGGACAAGGCTGAGTGGATGTGAAAACCCACAGCCAGCTCCTGAACTTGGTAAGACTAGACTATGGTTAGTTAGACCCCGCACAAAAATTGTAGCAGAAGGAAGGGACAGATGTGAATATGTTAAGGAAGTGGACTATTGAATGGGATTGATTGACATGGGAAGAGGGAGCAAGGAAGAAATATAGGGTGATTCTCAGATGTACAATTTTGATGACAGAAAAAGATTCTGATTTCCATTATTTTAAGGTCAAGGGGCTTACATGCATCTAAGTCAAGTTTCTCAGTGGGAAACTGAACATACACATTTGGATCAAGATCAGAAGCATGGCTTTGAAGAGAAAAAAAAATGTTTGGTGTCAGTAAGGAGATCAGTGATTGCCTAGGGCCAGAAACAGGGGAGTATTGACTGCAAAAAGAAACTAAGGCACTTATGGGGTGGATGAATGTTCTAAATGTTGATTGTGGCGATACAAATACATCTTTATACATTTGAAAACATTCACTGAATGTGAAATGGGTGCACTGTGTTTTACATAATTATAATGCAAAAGTTCTTTGTAAATTATTTTTATTTTTTAGAACAGAGTCTCACTCTATGGCCCAGGCTGGAGTGCAGCGGCACGATCTCGGCTCACTGCCCACTGCAACCTGCCTCAGCCTCCTGAGTAGCTGGGATTACAGGTGTCCACCACCACACCTGGCTAATTTTTGTACTTTTAGCGGAGATGGGGTTTCACTACATTGGCCAGGCTGGTCACGAACTCCTGACCTCAGGCGATCCACCGGCCTCATCCTCCCAAAAGTACTGGGATTACAGGTGTGAGCCACTGCGCCAGGCCTAAAGTGCATTTTTTAATGTTTTAAAGTCATAAGCATATGCTATAATTTGGACGCTTGATTCCTCCAAACCTCATGCTGAAATTTGGTCCCCAATGTTGGAGGTGGGGCCTAATGAAAGGGGTTTGGTCATAGGAGCAGATCTCTCATGATAGGTTAATGCCCTTCCTGGTGATGGGGAGTTGGGAGGGCGTGAGTGAGTTCTTGCTCTATTATCCTCTAGAGAGCTGGTTGTTAAAAAAGAGCTCTGCACCCTAACCTCTTCCTCTCTCGCCATGTGATCTCTGCATGCACCAGCTCACTTCCTCTTCCACCATGAGTGGAAGCAGCCTAAAGCCTTCATCAGATGCAGATGCTGGCATCATGCTTCTTGTACAGCCTGAAGAACTGTGAGCCAAATAAACCTCCTACCCAGCCCCCGGTATTTCTTCATAGCAACACCAAAGGACTAAAATGGTAAATTAAAATAGATGAGAGTGGAAAATACAAAAAAGGCAAGGCAGATGAGAAACATTACAAAGTGAGATAAAAAGACGATAGAGGCTATAACCGTATGTAACAGGGAGAACACGAAAACTAGCAAAATCATTAGCCAGTGGTTAGCCATGACAGAATTATACCATTTTAAAGTTGTTTGGGAATTTATATGTCATCTAGTTTCACTTCATTCTACATATGAAGGAGCTGGGGTTCACATTGAGACAAAATGTTTTGCTCAAGGTCATAAAGGTTTAATAACAAAGACAAAAACAGACATAAGCCAGGACTCCCAGGCCTGGGATGGCTGTGTCTTGAACTGCTCTGTCAATGGGACTCAGTTGTAAATGACACTTTACACAAAAAGAAACTCCACTTGTGTCCTGCTGAGGGTGAAGACACAGTCACTTTTTTCTGTGTCTCTTGTTCATCAAATAACCACGCAACTCCACACGCTTGTAAAAAGCCTTACAAAGCAAAACCACCTTATGAGGAAGGAGAGAGGTATTCCTGGCAGCCACTCCCTGAGATCTTGGAGTTAGAGAGAAACAAAATGTGCACCACTTGGCCTGAGAATGAAGGGGTCGCTTTTCTGTTACACACACTACCTTCAAAACAGGGCTTTCTTTCCCCATGTGATGATGCATTTCTTTACATCACACAAGCACTTTCTGACAAATCAGATAAATGAGTATGTCCACATGCTGGCAAAAATTAAGAAAGTGTGGAGAAGTTATTTAACAGTGTATCAAGCCAAGTATCCCATTTTGATTTTTAATTCTTTTTTTTTTTCAAATGAATCCACACGAGTGTATTTTCACTTACAATGAGAAAGACAAAAAGTTGACTTCATCAGTGAATATCTAACAGATGGAACCAGAGACATCGAGGGGAGAGGAAATAGAGACAAATATGGTTGTCATGGTTTCTTTGAGAGGCAGTAAACAAAGGGACACAAATGGACAATGAAATCCCCCATTGGGAAAAGCCACATGTCGCTCTTTTCTTTGTTAGATAATTGCCAAGCTCACTTTGAATGTCGGGACTTGGCAGGACATGAGAGGACAGAGATGCTGTCACTCACCCCTGGCTGTCCTCAAATTAGACTACCCTGGGATCACCCCATCCTCCTCTACAACAGACATCGAACAATTAATGACCACCTCAGATTAATCAATTATCCCAGTGGGCAGTGCCCTGAGGACATATGGAACAAAAGCAAACATGAGAGAAGCTGTGACCAGCCTGAGACCAAGTCTTCTGTTTAATTGGGAAGCAGCGTGCCCATATGAGGAGAGCAACATTTCAAAAGCTTTGTAAATCCTGTTGAACACTTTCAGGTTTGTAGTCCCTAGTGTCACTTTCCAGCCATCTTCAAATTCATCTAAACCCAACTCCACCATATTCTGGCTAATACATGAATGACGCAATAGCTTGATAAATCTTCATTGTTGAATGTTTCCCTGTAATTTGCTTGTCCGGGTGTTAGACAAAGAGGGAATGGAGGTAGACAGAGATCCCTTCCCAACATCTTTTGTGAGAGCAAAATTAAAGCCCAGTGCAATGAAGACTGTGCCTATATGATGTCAAACAGGCAAATGTTGGAAACAGTTTAGCTGAACGCACGCGTGTTTTGTCTGGAGATTCTGATCAAGTTGACACAGACTAAAAGTCTTTTCCAAGGTCATCCCAGAGGCTGCCAGCACTGAGATCACTGCAGAAACCCCAGAGTTCTACCGACTCCCTCCCTTGCTATTGCCAAAACAGATTCTTTTCTTGTCTGCACAAGATTAGAAGTTGTTTTCTCCTTGTTTTCTGTGCCCTTCATGAATGACCCCTTAAGTTTGCTAATGGATTGTGCAACTTCAACAGAGCCCCTGTGAGGACATGGGGAATGTAGTTGTGTTAATCAATCGCTAGTTCTGGGGTGCTGGACAGTGAGATCTGGCACCTGAACCAGCTGCAGAGAGAGAAAGGGTGGCTTCACCTTGGCTCGGTGACATGCCCTCAGAAGCCAAGAATTCACTGAGCAATTTTTAGGTTGTTAGTATTTCTCTCTCCTGAGTCTGTCCCAAAAGCCCAAAGCTTGCAACATCTTGTTTCCTGTTTGGGGATTTCCTGAAATCAAAACTAAGACTTTGGCCTCGGTAAGGAAACCAACAGAAAGCCTCTTTTTCTGGAATTACATTGTGTGCATCAGCTCCACTGTACAATTCTGCTTCACCAACTTAACGCTGTTTATATCTTCTCAGAAAGTGCGTTTTTTACTTTTTCTTCATTATCCGCACAGCTCCATTACTTGTTATTGTCATCCCCCCCTAACCTTTTGAAAATTTGAAAGCCTCTTACTATAGTAAAATTTGTTTGGTGTGTTGTTGGTATTTCAAAAGATAGGCAGAATATGAATTTTGGAGAACCACATCATATTTGTCAGGTTCTTCAGAGAAGCAGAACCCACAGGAGATTAGCTACAGATAAGAAGATTATGGGAATTGGCTCACTCAGTTATGAAGGTCAAGAAGTCCCACCATCTGCTCCACAATCTGGAGAACAAGGAGGGTTGGTGGTGCAATTCCCTGTAAGCCCAAAGGCCTCAGAACCAAAGGAGCTGATGATGTAAGCCCCGGTCTGAGTCTCAACGTCTGAGGAAGGTAGAAGGCAGTAGGAGGGTAGTTCCCAGTCTGAGTCTGAAGGTCCAAGAACCTGGAGTATCAATGCATGAAAGAAGATGGATGTTTCAGCTCAAGAATAGAGAGATAATGCGCTCTTCCTTGGCCTTTTTGTTCTATCTAAGCCCTCAGTGGATGAAATAACACCTGCTTTCATCGTCGATCTTTTTTACTTCGTCTACTGAGTCAAATACTCATCTCTTCTGGAAACTCTCACAGACACACCCAGAAATAATGTTTTACCAGCAACCTGATTATCCCTTAGCCCAGTCAAGTTGGCATATAAAATTAACCACCACACATTATCTTCTACAATTGCAAAAAATAAAGGAAATTTGGGATAAGAATCAAATTAGAGGCTGGGCCTGGTGGCTCATGCTTGTAATCCCAGCACTTTGGGCGGCCGAGGTGGGCGGATCATGAGGTCAGGAGTTTGAGACCAGCCTCCTGACCAACATGGTAAAACCCCGTCTCTAAAAAAGAATCAAATTAGAACGAATAACAGACTTGATTAATGGCGTCTTTGTTTCTTAGCTCTGAGACTCCTATGGGGAGGGGCATAACAAGTAAGGCATGGCGGATGACTTCATAGGCTATTTCTCTTTGAACTTTATGGTCATTTCCCGTAACTATGATCATGGTTTACCATAGCATCACTTCTGAAATCCCAACAGTATTTTTTCCTGAACTTTTGTGGTTTACACAAATATGTGATCTTTACGTCACAGTCCTTTGTGAGCCTTATTCTGCCTCACCATGGAGAAATGGAAATACTTTTGTATGCAGAATTACAAGGGCGCCCTGCAAACAAATCAGGTAAGAGACCACCACACCTAGGCCTTCTTATCAATGTGAGTACCGTTTAAGGCTAGCACAGCTGCCGCAGGACTTTCCAACTGTAATATGTGCAAACCAGATTATTTATATTTCAGTATCAATATTGCATCTTCCTTGCCAAAGAAGGAAAAAACAGGCTCACTTACAACTGCACACACAGGCTCCCTTCTACTTGTAAAGACTTCAGGTTATAAGAGTACAACTGGATTTTTTCACATCAATGGGGAAAATGAACAGTTTTTTCAGGAATATTGCAAAAAAACTGCAGCAGCCTCCACTGACTGATTTAAATGCTGATCTCTTCTGAAAACTCCCTCACAGACACACCAAAAAATAATGTTTTACCAGCTACCTGGGCATCCCTTAGTCCAGTCAAGATGACATAAAATTAACCATCATGCATTATCGTAAATAAACTTGGGTTTGAAATTTTGATCTGCCGTCTATTAGTTACACAACCTGGGAAGTTATATTTATATTGATATGTCCTGCTTCATCATCTCAGACAATAACATCACGTTTATTTTAATATGTGCTTCTATCTTTCCGATCTCAAAAAGATTTTCTAACTATTCTAATAAATCTAAGAATTTTAGGGGTCTATTAGCCCAAGTAGTTGTTCTTGGTTACAGAGAGAAAACTAAAAAAATTAATAAGTGCATTAAAAGACTCCATACTCTACCACCATTACCATCACACACACACACACACACACACACACACACACACACACATACATATACACTTAAGTTTTCTTTTGCTTTCCCCTATTCATTTTCCTCCTAATTATTTTTCTCCTTCTCTTCATTCTCCCAATCCCAAAAATTCATGTGACATGCACATACACGTGCACGCACACACACAGAACTACATAAAAAACTGTCCTGCAGACCTAGGTGTTAAAGCCTGAGTCACCACCCCAGACTGTTTTCCCAGATAGTCTCTACTCATAGGCAACTGGTCTTCTCTGTGACACCCGGCCTCAATCAGGGTCTCTTTAGTCCATTAGAGATGTTCTAATAATGTTGAACCTCAAAAAAAGAAGGGGGTCCATGAATCTAATCATGAGAAGGCAATCAGATAAATCTATATTATGAGATATTCTATAAGACAAGGCTGGGTGCAGTGGCTCACGCGTGTAATCTCAGCACTTTGGGAGGCTGAGGTGGGCAGATCACTTGAGTCCAGGAGTTCAAGACCGGCCTGGTCAACATGGCAAAACCTCATCTCTCTCTATAAAAAATAATAATAAAAACAGCCAGATGTTGTGGTATGTGTCTGTAGTCTCAGCTACCTGGGAGGCTGAGGTGAGAGAATCGGCTGAGCCCAGGAAGTCTAGGCTGCAGTGAGCCAGGATGGTGCCACTGCACTCCAGCCTGGCCAACAAAGCAAAACCCTGACTCAAAAATAAATAATAAATACATTTTAAAAAGGGATATTCTGTAAGATAAATGCTTTTGACTCTTCAGAAATGTCAGTCTCATAAAAGACCAAAACCAATGTGAAACAAAGTAAAACAGGAGAACTGGCCTAGATTAACAGAGGGATGTGTAAAAACACATGCAACTGTCAATCGGATCTTGAACTGGAAAGAAAAAAGAAATATAATAAATCATCACTGGGGCAATTAGAAAACTGTAAATACGGACTGTGTACTAAATAATATTATTGTATTAGTGTTCAATTTATTGGGTATAATAACGGTATTGTGATTACTCAGAAGAATGTTACTATGGTCAGAATATTTGTTCCCCTCCAAAATTCATGGTGAAATCCTAACCTGCAAGATGATGGTATCAGGAGGTGTGGTCTCTAGGAGGTGATTAGGTCATGAGGATGGAGCTCTCATGAATGGGATTAGCGTCTTTTTTTTTTTTTTTTTGAGACGGAGTTTCGCTCTTGTTGCCCAGGCTGGAGTGCAATGGCGCGATCTCGGCTCACCGCAACCTCCGCCTCCTGGGTTCCAGCAGTTCTCCTGCCTCAGCCTCCCGAGTAGCTGGGACTACAGGCGCACGCCACCACGCCCAGCTAATTTTTGTATTTTTAGTAGAGACGGGGTTTCACCATGTTGACCAGGATGGTCTCGATCTCTTGACCTCGTGATCCACCCGCCTCGGCCTCCCAAAGTGCTGGGATTACAGGGATTAGTGTCTTTATAAAAGAGACCCAGAGTGCTGGGCTCAGTCTGTAATCCCAGCACGCTGGAAGGCTAAAGCAGGTAGATGACTTGAGCTCAGGAGTTTGAAACCAGCCTGAGCAACATGGCGAGACCCCATCTGTTTAAAAAAAGAGAAGGAAACCCCAGAGAAACTCTCACTCATTTTGCAATGTGAGGTTATAGTGAAAAGGTGGTTGTTTATGAATCAGGAAGCAGTCCTGCACCAGACACCAAATCAGCTGGCACCTTGATTTTGGACTTCCCACTAGAACTGTAGAAAATAAGTTTCTTTTCTTTATAAGCCACCCAGTAAATAATATTTTGTTACAGCAGCCTGAATTAAATGAGACAAATCACAGAAGATGGAGGGGTGAATTGTTACAATGGCTGCAACTTACTTTAAAACAGTAAAAAAAATAAAGAGAAAATAAAAGAGAGAAAGCAAATGTGGCAAGATATTATCAGCCGGTGAATCTAACTGAAGAACGTTCGAGCGTTACTTACAGTATGCTTAAATCTTTTTTGTAGTTCTAAAACTTCTTCAAAATAAGATGCTGTGAGAAAATGGGTTTTGTAAGTTGAGGAAGAAGGATCTCTAAGTCTCAATAATTTGCTTTCCAAGAGTTTATGGCACCTACTCTCAAATTGCCACTTCTTCCGATAGTTGACTTCTGACTTTTTCATAACTAAGGTGTTTGGTGAAGGCACTATCCTTTCCAAACACAGAAAATTACTCCCACCCTACAGAACAAAGGGAGCCTAGGTGCCTTTCATCACCGTATGTAAAGGGCTTGCACACGAGGTTCTAGATCATCTCCACCCGGAGGCTTTGGGTCTGCTCTACCACCACAAAAAGAAACTATCAGCAAATCTTAACTATTGATTTCTCACAATGAAAGAAGTTTAAAATTTCACCCCACTATAACTAGATTATTTCAGTTTTATTTTCTTTAGTATTATAAAGCAATAAAATCAAAAACTGTCTACTTCAGCCAAGCACAGTGGCTCATGCCTGTAATCCCAGCACTTTGAGGGTCCAGGGGGGCGGATCAATTGAGGTCGGGAGTTCGAGGCCAGTCTGGCCAACATGGTGAAATCCCATCTCTACTAAAAATATAAAAATTGGCCAGGCGTGGTGGCACATACCTGTAAACCCAACTACTTTGGAGGCTGAGACAGGAGAATCACTTGAACCCGGGAGGCGGAGGTTGCAGTGAGCTAAGATTGTGCCACTGCACTCCAGTGTGGGTGACAGAGCAAGACTCTATCTCAAAAAAAAAAAAAAAAAAAAAAACTATCTGCCTCAAATGGTTATTGTGTCAGTTAAGTACCATTATACCGGACAGAATCCAGTGAAGTGTCCAGCACACAGAGGACCCTTGGTAAATATCAGTAACCTTTTTTCTTATCCAAGCATCCCATCACCAGACTGTTTCTAAACACAGCGGTACTGAAACACCTTTTCCTCCCCTACACCCCCTGTAGCTCAGGTGGCCACACATCCCAGTTTACGCCTATTGTCCTGGCTTCATCGATAGCACCTCTTTCAATCTCAGAGTGCCCTAATTTGGATGAGAAATTATAAGGTCACTCTACCTAGTGTCATTCTTTCCAGAAAACATACCTGCTAAAAGGCACAGAGAGCAGCTCAGAAGATAAAATTCTTCATCTTTTCTGAGGCACTGAGGCTGCGTAAATACTGACTCACCCCAGCCTCTACCTCAGGTGAACAGAGGTGGATTGGCTGCAGCAGAACTGCTTGCCCCTGCGGGCTCACCATAGTTATTTTCATCCCCCAAATCCATTCTGATTCTTGTGCAAGTTGCCCGGTGTTGACAGAAAAAAAAAGGCCTCCTCTCCTGTGGAAGAAGAATAAACACTGGAATAAAAATGAAAAGGATTTACTTCTGGACTTGGCAGCTCACTTCAAATTTGAACTTTTAGTACTTTTAATGCATCTCATTAATAATATAGCCCATTTAATATACTCTATAAATAGAATCCATTCGTATCACATTTCATGTTTCAAATAGAGTGACAGAGATTCAGTAGGTAAATTCTATCTCACGAGGCGTCCACAAAGCAAAGAAATAAAAGCTTCCTAGAAGTGGTTTACATTTTGCTAAAGCATTTCCATTCTAATTCCCTGCAGAATTAGAATGTAAGCTCCGTGGTGGCAGGCGGTTTGGGAGTTCCATTTACTGTTGTATCCACTTTGCCCAAAATAATTCCTGGCACATAGTAAATGCTCAACAAAAATATATAGAATTTGTTAATAAATTGCAGGCAGTTTAATATTCTGAGGGATGCAAAATAATCATAATTTCCTTGATATGTTTTTAAGGCATTTTTCATGTTCCTTAATACATTTTTTCCTTGTTTCACAATTGAAAAACCAAGGCTTCCTTTCAGTGATTGATTGATAGCTCTGGTTATCTTTTATCTTACTCCAATTTTCAAATTAAAAAAAAAAAGATTTTTAAAATCCTCACTTACAGAATTTCTCAACTGAAAAAAAAGTATTTAACTTGTAAAAATGGCTCTCTCCAGTACTTAACACTTCCTTCTTTAGAATTATAAAAACAAATGATAAACAAACTAAAAACATTCTTCCACATCATCATTTCTGCATTTATTCAGTGTCAGAAGTAACATTTGTTAATATTACCACCAATCTCATCAGGAAAGTCTTCTAAGTATTGTGAAGTTGTCAAGCTCCATGTGTGGATATTCATTTTCCAAAATTTAACTTTTCACTTGAAAGCTGAAATTTTTAACACTGGCAACAAATTCTCTGAAAGTAACAGACTCACTTTGTTTTCACAAAAATTACTGACAAAAACACAAGACTGAGTAAGCAGTTTGTCGGATTTTTTTAAGTAAAAATGGTATTCCAGCCGGGCGCGGTGGCTCACGCCTGTAATCCCAGCACTTTGGGAGGCCGAGGCGGGTGGATCACGAGGTCAAGAGATCGAGACCATCCTGGTCAACATGGTGAAACCCCGTCTCTATTAAAAATACAAAAATTAGCTGGGCGTGGTGGCACGTGCCTGTAATCCCAGCTACTCGGGAGGCTGAGGCAGGAGAATTGCTTGAACCCAGGAGGCGGAGGTTGCGGTGAGCCGAGATCGCGCCATTGCACTCCAGCCTGGGTAAAAAGAGCGAAATTCCGTCTCAAAAAAAAAAAAAAATGGTATTCCATGGAAAAAGCAGCTAATTCAGCTCACAACTCAACCACACAAGCACTTGACCTTGAGACTCCTGTTATAGTGTAGTGATGTGTAGCACAAGGTTTTACTCCTACTCTTGCCACACAGAATATTAAAAAGACATGCACTAGCTGGGCACAGTGGCTCACATCTGTAGTCCTGCACTTTGGGAGGCCAAGGTGGGTGGATCGTCTGAGGTCAAGAGGTCAAGACCAGCATGGCCAACATGAAGAAACCCTGTTTCTACTGAAAACACACACACACACACAAAACAAAACCCAAAACCAAAAACCGCATGTACTTAAAGGTCAAGATTTAATAAAATTCAGCATTTTTATTGCTTCACTGAGGACATTTTGATGTAAAACTGGCTTTTTTCCCCATGAGCGGACTCCTCAGATGAACTTACTCCATTTACGTAAGAAGCAACTTATGTTACATTCATTCCAAAAGCTCTTGGGATAATATCCTGACCCAAAACCATTAATATTACCCCCTACCCACAGTAATGGTCTTCAAATGCAATTATCTTCAAAATCAGTTTTGTTTTTTTTTAAACATAGGAGTTTAAAATTTCAAATATTCATAAAGGCCTATTTGAGCTAGCTGAATCATCTTCTCTGGTGAGCTGTGTTGGATGATGTGGTTAGGGGTTGCAGGGGAAATAAAATGAGGAATAAATTTTTGGCCTAATGCTCAAAATGCCCTTGGAGGCATTAATCAATGTCCACTTCTGACTCATTTCAGAGGCTCAGAGACAATGATTTAACTACTCGTGTCACCAGAGGATACAAAGCGGCAAGGGTATATAGCAGGGAAGAAGCCTCAGGAAGATAAAAGAAGGTCTCCGCTGGTCACGACTGGTCACATCCTCGTTGGGACACAGCCACACGTCTGACTGTCCAGAGGCTTGCCTGATAAGCTCAGTGAGTTGAGAGGACAATAATCCTAAAGAGTCGCTTCTCATCTGACGCCACTGCCCCTTGCTGATCTCCTTAATTGGGCCTACTACCAGCACCAGTGGGGTTGCTAATTCAATGGGTTGAATCCAGGCATACTGATGGAGCCGCATTTTACGAGTGAGAAAGGTTAATATGACTTTAAAGTAAGCTCCCATGCATTGTACTCCATATTCCTGCATCCATATCATATGGAGAGCAAGAGAGGGCTTGTCTCCTAGGAGAAAGGCTGATCAGGCTCCTCTTCTTCTCCTTCTTCAGCTGATCTTCAGTATGAGCAAGCAGGGTCAAGACCTATAGATCTGGTCATTTTTCTCTCCTGTTTCTTATCGTAAGCACATTGAATATACTAGTCCCACGATTCAGAACTGGGAATAGAAAGGCAGTAAAAGACCCTCTCCTGGTTAGACTTCAATTCTAAATAATACGCTCACATCCAGCTTTTATAAGAAATCAGTGTACTCCATTTATGTGGTTTGCAAAGCTACCATAAAGAGGCTGTTTGAGTCTCATTATCCTATTGAGAGCTTTGTGCAAAACGCCACCAGAAATCCCATGGAGGGCAGGAAGAGTTAGAGAATAATTTAAGCATTCCTCAGTCTTTGGTTTTAACACCGTCATAGTATCAAAAAGCCCTACCCAGAAGTCTTCACACCTCTCTCTCCTAGGTCTTCTTCCTATCAGCAATGGCACCTAGTACAATGCCTATTTTGTAACACAATAAATGTGCACCACCCCGGCACTGTCATCAATGATTTCCCGTTTTCCAGACAAGTCTCAACCAAGCTCTTCAAAAACAAAAGGGTAATGACTACAGACAGCTGTAACCACTACAGCCAGCATCTATTGAGCTAAGTGAACACTAGCTTAATCATCACAATAACCTCACAAGAGGCTGGATATTTTACAGGTGAGCAAACTGAGTATCACAAAGGCCATATAATTCGACCAAGATAATAAAGACAGTATGTTGCGAAGTGGCAACTAAAACTAGATATTTCTTAGAGTCACCATTCTATATCCTGAGTTTTTCAAGCATTTTTATGTCTGTAATCAGAAGACAAGATACATATTGAGATTAGAATTATACAGTAAAGATATGACCACTAACAATAAAAATTACAAGAAATTTCCTAAAGAAAATTATTTGTAAAATATTTAGGATTGCAAAGTGACTTGAAACTAACCACCACTATTCCTGGTCTATTAATTTCTCAGTGGTGTACTTTGAAGACTCCAAGGAAGACATATGTCCCTTATGCAAAGTTGTACTCATCTTGCTTTCACGGTAATCAACATAATTCACTGAAAATTAACTCTATACTGATGCTATAGACTGAATTCTCTGTTTCCCAGCATTCACGTTAAAATTCTAACCCCCAATGTGACGGCATTAGGAGGAGGAGACTTGGAAGAGTGAGGTCATAAGGGTGGTGACTTCCGAGAGCTCTGTCACCCCTTCTGCCATGTAAGGACACAGCAAGAAGAGAGCCACCTATGAACCAAGAAGTGGACTCTCCCAGACACCAAATCTGCTGGCACCCTGATCTTGTACTTCCCAGCCTCTAGAACTGTGAGCAGTCAACTTCTGTTGCTTATAAGCCACCCAGTCTATCATATTCTGTTTATAGCAGCCTGAACAGACTAAGACAACTGAATTCTCCTAATGAACTGTCATCTTTAGCAGGAATTAGATCCTATTAAAATATAGGATCTAATTCCTGCTAAAGATGACAATTTTAAAGATGACTTTTTAAAATGCACATTTTACTGGGCAGTCCAAGCTCAGGTCAGCACTGTGCTTGGATTCATAGTCTTTGTTAGATATGGAGCAGGTTCTTCTATTTGCAATACACAATGAGTGGCCAAAGGAATGATACTCATTTTCACCTCTGTCTTTTATTTCTGAGTAATGCATAGAACACTGTATGTTCCGATCTGTTACTAATAATGATAATGACCCCAACTGATATTCTAGTTACTAGACTGTAGTCCTTAACAGCAACAAAGAAGCCAGTCAGCATTCGGGCTCCAAAATACATCTGCTACTTGATCAAGGATCAAAGTCGCATCCATTTTTAGGGGAAGACGATTAACTAGCATTAGTGATCATTTTCTCCACATTTCTGGAAAGGCTTCTCACCACTCTGTCATATTGCTTTAAAAAATCAGTCCTTGAATGGCCAGGCGCGATGGTTCATGCCTATAATCCCAGCACTTTGGAAGGCTGACGCGAGTGGATCACTTATGGACAAGAGTTCAAGACCAGCCTGGCCAAAACGCTGAAACTCCATCTCTATTAAAAAAAAATACAGGAAGTTGGCCGGGCATGGTGGCGGTCACCTGTAATCCCAGCTACTCAGGAGGCTGAGGCAGAAGAACCGCTTGAACCTGGGAGGTGGAGGTTGCAATGAGCTAAGATCGTGCCACTGCACCCCAGCCTAGGTGACACAGCAAGACTCTGTCTCAAAAAAAAAAAAAAACTCTTTGAAAACAATCCAAATACTCCTTGAAAGCAATCCAAGTAAAATATACTAAAGCACTAAGCAAAGCGTTGCATTATACAAACTCCTTTACAGATATGAGCGATTCCTCACCACAGCCCTGTGAGGCAGGTTGCTTTCTTAAAATATTTCACAAATGGAGACAGTGAGGTAAAGTGAAAGATATATGGCAAAATGGGATCAACACAGATTAATGATTTTATTTCACTAAATTTGTTTAGGGATACATATTTCAGAAACGCTTAGAGAAGATTTTATCTATGGACTTCATGAAGAACTAAGATGGAATGAGACTGCATGAAAAGTTGAGGTTTAAAACATACGCATAGCACACAAGCACTGGGTGTTTGCTGAAGGCATTTATGGAGGAGAACTGAGATTAATCATGATAATATCTTACCAGGGGTGTAAGTCACCTCTCAGGCTTTCTATTCTGGGTTCAAAAAAAAAAAACCTACTTCATTTTATATGCAATTTAAAAATCTGACCTTTAACAAGCAATCCCCCTTTCCAGTCTTTATTTCTTTATATTATCAAATAAAATGGCAGAGAGAGAAATTCCCTTTCATCCTCAATACTACCCATTAAGTATGCTCCTTCCTCCAAAGATCGTGCTTCCCCTGAATAATACACAGCAGTTCCAAAATAGTTTGTTACCCTCTTTAGTAAAAACATCTACAAAATTAAATTTCTTAAATGTTGATGAACGATTAAGAATGTTATATAGGGAAAATAAAGAAAAAAACCTTCCAAGACCAGCCCAATCACTTCTTTTTAGATACAAAAGCTAAGGCCCATGGAGATTGAGAGATCTGTCCAAGATCATATTTAGTTAATGGCAGAGCTGGGATTGGGAAGAACCTAGTTACAGACACGTTCTCCCACCCAATGTGACCCTTCTGGCTTCTATAAGGAGGTATTGGTTTTGGTTCTCTTTTCTCACATACTGGCTGAGCCCAGCCAGAGCTACCTAATGAAGACAATGGTCACTGCCAAGCACACCAAGGGCACGGCCTTCAATAAAATAAGGGGCTGATGCTAAGGAAGAACTCAACATATTCCCCGTATGCCATGACACAGACATGAGCATCACAGACTCTTCCTGTCCTCTGGCTGCCTTCTGAGGCTTGTGGCTTTCCATGATGAAGAACGGAAACCATGACACAACAGTGGCAACAGGCTTTCAGTATCATCTACAAGCCTCCTCTCTCTCACATGGAAAGAAAACGTGAGCCAGTGTTTTCCTCCTTGTCTTCTGAGGTCCTCCAGTAGATGTCCCAGACAGGACAGCTGAACCTTCTCTGTGGCAGGATCAGAAGTGACAGGAAGTGCTCACACACTGAATGCCTGTGGCTGCCATCACAACAGGCTGCACATCATCCTACAAAAAGACAAAGAGCTTCGGCACAACTGGAGCTCCTGTGGGGATTCACTTCTACTCTCACGTTGCTCAGAATGACCAGGCTGTCCAGACTGAATCAGAATCACAGCCATTCTTGATACTATTCTGCCCAGCAGTAGAAGAAATAAGTGGTAACATCTCACTAATCAAAACACACAGGGGTTATTGTGTCTTTACAAGACATTCTACTTGGAAGGAGAAATGAGAGGCGAGAGGACAAGCTGTAACTAAAGAAGGTTAGAGAGGTGGCTCGGGGTGTGGAGAGCAGAGAGACCCACATACAATTTTCACTTGAAGAGTAGATAGCGGATAAACTTGAAACAGCTTTTATTACTCACTGACATCCCTGGAAACCAACAGATGGGATCTCTCATTGCCAAGTTCTAATGCATTTCACGTTCATGCTCGGCTGCAGGACACTGGGCTTGCCAAGCACCAATAAGCTGTTGAGAGTGAGGTAAGTATCAAGAATCTACAGCTAGACCCTCTGCCTCCATCGCACAAGGAACGTGCTCACTCTAGGTGAATTTCCACAACAGGCAGTAAGCGTGTGGGTCCACAGACATGGACATGGAAGACAACCAATGTCCATAAGAAATATTTCCTTGTTTAGTATAAAATACATAGAGGCAACCCCTAAGGGTAATTTACATCTATTCTTTGAGAGGGCTCATTATGAGTGCTGCAGCGACTAATTCTTATCCTAATGGATAGTCAACAGAATGGCTAGTATGTTCAAATATTAAGGCAACCTAGATAATAAACCTCAAAAAGGCTCTACATCGTGTCATTCTGATCCTTTTTGAAATCAATCCTTGAATACTAAGGCCCAAAACTCTTGAGATGAAAAATTTTGATTCCTATCAACCAGCCACCTTAGTGCCTGGGCTTCTCTCTTGGATTGTTCAAAACTGGGTATCCACATCTTTCGTAAAGAGTTCAAAGATGGACCCCGGAGTGGTGAGAAAGCAAACACCGTGGGCTCTGGGCAACTCAGGTGGGTATCTTCTGCCTTCCATCTTTTGGGTGGTAAGCCCTGCATGAAGAGAAGGGAGAAATGAATTAAAAATATATGATAAGGAAGCACAATTCCCATGTTCCCATCTCACAAGAATGGAACTCAGCACAGACTTTCCTTAAAGCAACAGTGTTACCCCATGGAGGTAAAGGGGAAAGAAAGCATTTCACATATTGCCTCACTCAGTTCTTGCGGTAAGCATAGTAAATAGGTGCCACTACCCCATTTTACAGGAGTGGAAACTAAAACACAAAAAAGTTACATAAATTGCCCCAAACAGTATATACTTAAGATTAAAGGCGGCTTTCTTTACATTCTAAAGCTTTCCCCTCCCTCTGGTTATTTATCTGTTGATTTGTTTATTCCTTTTCCACCTACTATCCCCACTACCCTCCTCCCCATACGCAAATATTTTAAGGCGTTTAACACAGTTCTTTGTATTTGCATGTAAGTGTATTTGAATACTCTTTGCGAAATGTGTTCTCAATCTCTGGGCATTTATTTGTAATCTACTTATATGTTATTGTATATCTCATTTGTTTGCTACTTTTTTACCAAGCACTGTTTTCACATCTATCTATGTTGTCACATGTTACAACTAATCCCTGTTTTTAATATATTTCCACTGCACTCAACTGTTCCCAGTACTAAGATGTTTCCATCAAATAATAATGATACCTGATATTTGCATAATATCTTCCAGCTTCAAAATGCTGCCACGAGCTTGGTCCACACTCAGTCTTGGCTTATTTCCATGGTCTCCTAACTAACCCCTTGATTCCACTTTGGATCCTCTGCAGGCTACACTTAGCAGCCCTTCTTATTCCAAGTTAAAGGCCAAGTCCTTAAAATGGCCTACATGTTCAGGATTTGACCTTCCATTAATTTAGAAGGGAGAAAGGGAGAAAAGAAAAAACAGTAAAAGAGAAAGAGGGGGCTTTGCAGACGCCGCTGCCACCTGGAACCCTGTAGTACCAGCCATGGTCAACCCCACCGTGTTCTTCGACATTGCCGTCAAGGGCGAGCCCTTGGGCTGAGTCTCCTTTGAGCTGTTTGCAGACAAGTTTCCAAAGACAGCAGAAAACTTTCATGCTCTGGACACTGGAGAGAAAGGATTTGGTTGTAAGGGTTCCTGCTTTCACAGAATTATTCCAGGGTGTATGTGTCAGGGTGACGACTTCACACGCCATAATGGCACTGGTGGCAAGTCCATGGACGGGGAGAAATGTCATGACGAGAACTTCATCCTAAAGCATACAGGTCCTGGCATCTTGTCCATGGCAAACGCTGGACCCAACACAAAGGGTTCCCAGTTTTTCATCTGCACTGCCAAGACTGAGTGGCTGGCTGGCAAGCATGTGGCCTTTGCCAAGGTGAACGAAGGCATGAATATTGCGGAGGCCATGGAGCGCTTTGGGTCCAGGAATGGCAAAACCAGCAGGAAGGTCACCACTGCTGACTGCGGACAACTTGAGTAAGTTTGACTAGTGTTTTATCTTAACCACCAGACCATTCCTTCTGCAGCTCAGGAGAGCCCCTCCACCCCACTTGCTCGCAGCATCCTACAACCTTTGTGCACTCGCGGTAGTTCCCTTTGGCTTCCATGTTTTCCTTGTTCTCTTCTATGCCTAGCTGGATTGCGGAGTTAAGTTTATGATTATGAAATAAAAACTAAATAAGAAAAAAAAGAAAGAAAAGAAAGAGGGAAGACAGACAAACTCCAGAATAACAGAGTGAATACACATATCTAAATTTCATTTCCTCCAGAAACACCATTAAAACGAGAGTAAAAGGACTGATCTTGAAAGGCATTAACCTATAAGAATTGGGAGAATAGAAGAGAGCATAAGAGTAAAAAAACTTAGAAGACAAGGAAAATTAGCAGCTTCACAGTGGGAAAACCTAGCACGTACCACCTGAAGCAAGCAATCAAAGTTAACGTCACCAGTTGTACGTTATGTTGGTATAATGCATTCCCCTAACACAGGGGTCCACAACTCCCGGGTCAGGAACCAGTACTGGTCCGTGGTCTGTTAGGAACCAGGCCACACAGCAGGAGGTGAGCGGCAGGTGTGTGAGCATTGCAGCCTGGGCTTTGCCTCCTGTCAGATCACCAGCGGCATTAGATTCTCCTAAGAGAGAGAACCTTATTGTGAACTGTGCATGCGAGGAATCAGGTTGCTCATTCCTTATAAGCATCTAATCCTCCACCCACCCACCAGTCCATGGAAACACTGTCTTCCACGAAACTGGTCTCTGGTGCCAAAAAGGTTGGTAACAGCTGTCCTAATAGGATGCAATGAGAACACTTTTACCTATGTGGTATTATTCCCCAAGATCCATAACCCAAGTCTTAACATAAGAAAACATTAGACATACCGTATGAAGGGACATTCTACAAAATACTGACCAGTACTCTTCAAAAGTTATTAAAAGTAAGAAAAACCTTGAGCAGCTGTCACAGATTGGAGGAGACTAACAAATCATGATGGCTTAATTACAGCTCGGTATCCTGGATTTGATCCCAGAGCAGACAAAGGATGTCAGAGAAATATGGCGAAATATGACTAAAGAGAAATATGATTAGACTTTACAGTTTAGCTAGCAGTATGAATTTCTTATTGGTGACAAATGTACCACAGTTATGAAAAAGTATAGCATGAGGGGAAGCCAGAGAAAAGGCATACAGAACTCTGAACCATCTTTGACATGTTCTATAAACAAAATTATTTCAAAATAAAAAGTTGTTTTAAAAAAGGCAATGGCAAAATGCCTGCAAAATTCCGAGAAAAATGGATGTCCATTTTGGTAGTTTCCAGTCAGCTAAACTATTGCTTAAATTTAGGGTAGAATGAAGACCTTTTCTTTATTCCTTTTTTTTTTTGAGATGGAGTCTTGCTCTGTCGCCAGGCTGGAATGCAGTAGCACGATCTCAGCTGACTGCAACCTCTACCTCCCAGGTTCAAGCGATTCTCCTGCCTCAGCCTCCCAAGTAGCTGGGACTATAGGTACATGCACCACACCTGGCTAATTTTTTGTATTTTTTGATAGAGTCAGGGTTTCACCATGTTCGCCAGGATGGTCTCAATCTCCTGACCTCTGGATCCGCCCGCCTCAGCCTCCCAAAGTGCTGGGATTACAGGCGTGAGGCAATGCACCCGCAACATTTCAGACCTTCTCCCGTGTACCTCTTCTCAGGAAGCAACTGGAGAGTATGACCAACCAAAACAAGAGAATAAACTAAGAAAACAGGTGAAATAGCTTGCAGGAAACAGATGTCAATGGATGGGGAAGCGACATCCCAGGCTGCCGCTCACACTAAGGTAGAGGACAATCACCACACAAGGAAGTGGGCTGGAGGCTCTGGGAGAGATCCCTTCCACAGGATCAAGAGACCCAGATGCCTGCCTTATCTCAACACCTTCAGAGGAGATTTAAACGATCAACAAAGACTGAATAACTGACAGGTCCATGGAAAAGTAATCAAATAAGAAGGCAATTATTACCTGGGAAAGAAACAAAAAACTGTACAGGTAAGGGGAAAAATGACAGTGTACTACATGTTTTATTTTGTAATAATTGTCACACAGTTCTAATCAAACACTGAATATAAAAAAAATAGCATGTAAATGTGTTACTTAGGAACATTGAGTAAATAGGCCAGGTGTGGTGGCTCACACCTGTAATCCCAGCCCTTTAGGAGGTCAAAGGCAGGCAGATCACTTGAGGTCAGGAGTTCAAGACCAGCCTGGCCAAGATGGTGAAACCGTCTCTATAATAAAGTTAGCCAGGTGTGGTGGCGCACTCATAAAATCCAGCTACTCGGGTGGCTGAGGCAGGAGAATCACTTGGGAGGCGGAGGTTGCAGTGAGCCAAGATCATGCCACTGCACTCCAGCTTGGGTGACAGAGGGAGACTCCATCTCAAAAAAAAGAAAAAGAAAGAAAAAGAAACATTGAGTAAATATCAAAATAAATAATTAGCTAAATATTGTGGTTGCTTCTGGGAAGGAAAGAAAAGAGAAAAGAAGTGGAAGACTGCTGTTTTTATTAATTAACTATAGAAATATTTGATTCTTCAACCTCAATGAATGAATATATTTTTCTTAAAAAAAAAAAAAAAAAAGACACTGTCTTAAGGCCAGGTGATTGTGGCTCACGCCTGTAATGCCAGCATTTTGGGAAGCCAAGGAGGGCAGTTTGAGACCAGCCTGAACAACATGGAGAAAACCCCATCTCTACCAAAAATACAAAATTAGCTGGGCATGGTGGCACATGCCTATAATCCTAGCTACTCAGGAAGCTGAGGCAGGAGAATCGCTTGAACCCTGGAGGCAGAGGTTGCAGTGAGCCGAAATCGCGCCATTGCACTCCAGCCTGGGCAACAAGAACAAAACTCTGTCACAAAAAAATTTTTTATAAAAACTGTCTTAATGCCTTAATGTGAAGACAGTACATATGTGTCAGGTTTATAAGGATCAGAATCTTCATCCATCCCAAATTTAGAAAGCACAGCAGAAAAACCAGTTTGGAAATATAAAAATGTGGGTGCTATCTATGATTGGCTCAACATATTTTCTTTTCCTTGAAACTCCCACAGGAAACATGAGGAGATACTAGGAGTATTTAGTGTAAAGAGGAGATGACTTTCAATGAACAGAGTTCATCTTCAAGCATGTGAAGGTACTAGGTAAGTGGAAGTGTGAATTAACTTGTTTGGTAAAGTGTGAAGGGTAGAGATTCCCAAGTCCTCCTTTCTCTTGGGAACCACTGATGCATTATCACGAAGCCAGACTTCCCAGGGCCTAGAACTTGAGCAGGGATTCTTTACCAAGCACAGAGAACCAGAATGCAAATTCAAACTGCAAAACCGCTAGGAATGCTAAGATTTAAAATCTGGGAAGTCTGTTTATGAATACCAAGTTCTTAGGACCAAAGGTAGGCTCAAAATTGTGATGACTTTAGCCAGAGTTCATGGTTGGATAGAGACTGGATTTGAAGGAAAGGCAGAACACAATCAAGTAAGGAGAAGTGCGGTGATCACCACAAGACAACTTTTGAGAGGCCACTGCTCACCTCTGCTGGGGGGTAGGTACAGATGCCAGGCTGTCTCCGGCCAGACTGAGGAATCAGGGCCGGCAGCTAAGAATTGACTATAAAAGGGAAAGAAAGCTTCAGTTCAATACAAAGAGCAATGTAACTGTCAAAATAAACAAAAGGAAATAAGCTAGCTTTAAAAATAATAAAATCACCAATACTGAAAATGCTCTAGCACAAATTAATGGATGGCTTGTTCATGATACTTGAGTCACCAGTCAGCTGGTAGTTGTACAGATCACATAACCTTCCATGGTCTTCCCAACCCTGACCTTGCATAACTGTTATATGAGAAAGTCAGTAATAATACCCGATTTCCTTGCCTTCCCACTCAGGAGTGGAGTCCATCAAGTATAGGATAAAGTTCCAACCCAAGGTGACATCACAGAGAAAAGAATCTTATGAAATGAACTCTTTACTCTAATATTCTGCCAGAAATATTTCACAGTGTGACCCGAAGGAAGTGTGTCTGATGAAGCAGTTATAACAGTTTTAGGAGTAACTTAAGTTTCGGCATCCCTTTCCAGCTGAGGTCTTGGGCAGAAAAACCAGCTGTTTCTAAAGTATGATTTTAAAAGATTTTGTTTCCAAAGAGAACATGGTTCCTAGCAATGAGAAAAATACAGATACTCCTCAAATTCATAACTTCTTGAGTACATCAGGGAACTGAATTCCAGAGGGTGACAGAGCCCCTTCGAGGAGAGATGGATAATCTGTTTCACCCTTGGCAGAACACAGGAGAGAGAGGCGATCACCATACAAACAGGTAACAAGAAATCAGTTAAAATTTTAATAAATTCTTAAAAGTGGAGTAACCATATCAGTTGGAATAGCTGGGATGCCCAGATACAAAAATGAGAGTTCAAACTCATCAAAAGCTCTTTTCTGTGGACCTCCATCAAATGCTCAGAAGGAAGATTGGGCGCAGCACAGGAGACTGGAAAAGGCCTTCCTCCTTGGCACCTTGCGGGGGATGATCCTCCTCTGCTAGGAGGCATTCAGGAAGCCCCGCCACCTTCCTCAGACCTTTCCCTCATAAATGTAAAAAAGCCTTACGTCACTGCAGGAGCAGTAGCAAACCCTTCTTCTGCTCCCAGATCCAAGGGAAAAATCTGTTACTTCTGGGGAAGAGGAGGAAGCAAAACGCCTCTTTCTCATGGTTGGGGACAGGATGGAAACCATTTTGGGCCTAGGATCCTATCATGATACCAGAGTTACACTGCTGGGGAGGGACACAAACTCTCTCCCTCCAAACTAAACACAGATACAAGGCAGAGCTTGGCTGCCAAGGGAGGAAGAGGCAAGGACACTGGAAAAGCTTTGTCCCTGAGACCCAAGAATGCAAACCCTGCCTAAGCCTGAGGCCGTGAAGACAACAAAGAGCCCGCCCTACTCCCAGCAGAAGCCTACCACTAAGGAATGTGAAACAGGAGTTTGCTGGTGGGGAGAAGAAAGAATATTGAAATAGACCTCATCTGTGGGATAGCAATGCAGGAATTGCTAAAAGCTGAAGGTGGAGGAGAAATACTGAGAAAAACTCTTTAGCACCCAAGGTCCCACTTTAAACATAGGCAGTAGCAGTGCTTCGTTACTGGGTAATTATTATTACTGGAAACATTTGAAACCTGTAGAGCAACACAAAATCCACATCTAGCTCAACTCCTGCCTAAACTGACTCTACCCCCAAATATGATTTGGCTTTGTGTCCCCATCCAAATGTCATCTTGAATTATAATCCCCCTGTGTCGAGGGAGACCTGGTGGGAGGTGATTGGACCATGGGAGTGATTTCCCCCATGCTGTTGTGATAGTGAGTTCTCATGAGCTCTGATGGTTTAAATGTGTGGCATTTCCTCTCTCTCGCTCTCTCTCACCTCCTGCTTCGCCGTGGTAACATGTGTTTGCTTCCCCTTTGCCTCCTGCCATGATTGTAAGTTTCCCAAGGCCTCCCTCGTCATGCAGAACTGTGAGTCAATTAAACCTCTTTTCTTATAAATCACCCAGTCTTGGTTAGTTCTTTATAGCAGTGTAAAAACAAAGTAATACACGTCTCCCCTCCTCCACCCACACACTAACAGCCTTGACAGAAAAGAGGCATGCCCACTGCCACACATAAATGTTTTTGATCTCGGTCTCTATGCTTGTGTACATAATGTCCAGGAATCAATTAAAAAAAAAAAAAGTGAAACACATAAAAAGAGAAACAAAACATTGTCAAGAGATAAAGCAGTCAACAGAACCAGACTCACAAATGACTCAGATGTTGGAACTATCAGGCAGGAACTTTCAACTACCATTCATATGTTAAAAAATATAGTAGAAAAGGTAGAGAAGATGCATGAACATAAGGGGAATTTCAGCAGAAAGATGTAATATGAAACAGGAGTCAAATAGAACTGCTAGGTTTCTGCAGCTAAAGAGATGGTGAATTGCGTGATCTCTAAGCTACTTTCAATTCTGACATTGTATGATTCTAACACCATCACTTCCAGAAGAGAAGAAAAGATAGATGATAAGAAAATGCATGGTTTACATGTAGAAAACATGAGATAACTAATAACCTCCCACTTGGAATTATTCCTTCTAATCTTCAATTTAAAATACAAAAGTGACCAGGTAGCCGGACGCGGTGGCTCACGCCTATAATCCCAGCACTTTGGGAGGCTGAGATGGGCGGATCACTTGAGGTCAGGAGTTCGAGACCAGCCTGACCAATACGGTGAAACCGCATCTTTTTTTTTTTTTTTTTTGTATATATACTTTTTATTGCATTTTAGGTTTGGGGGTACATGTGAAGAACATGCAAGATTGTTACATAGGTACACACATGGCAGTGTAAAAAAAAAAAAAAAAAAGTGACCAGGTATAGTGGCTCATGCCTATAATCCCAGCATTTTGGGAGGCCAAGGTAGGAGGACTGCCTGAGGTTGGTTCAAAACCAGCCTGGGCAACATAACAAGATCCTGTCTCTACAAAAATAAAAATTAAAACATTAGGCATGGTGGCACATGCTGTAGTCCCAGCTACTCAGGAGGCTGAGGCAGAAGTATTGCTTGAGTCCAGCAGTTCAATACTGCAGTGAACTATGATTGCACCACTGCACTCCAGCCTGGGTGACAGAATGAGACCCCGTCTAAAAAAAAAAAAAGGCCAGGCACTGTGGCTCACGCCTGTAATCTCAGTGCTTTGGGAAGCCTAAGCAGGAGGATGGCTTGATCCCAGGAGTTTGAGACCAGCACAGGTAAAATAGTGAGGCCCCCAACTTTACAGAAAAACTTTAAAAAAAACCAGGCATGGTGGCACGCACCTGTAATCCCAGCTACTCAGGAAGGTGAGATGGAAGGATGACTTGAGCCCAGGAAGTCGCAGCTATAGTGACCCATGACCACACCAGTGCACTCCAGCCTGAGCAGAAAAGCAAGACCCTGTCTCAATCAGTCAACCAAATTTACAAATGTATATATATAAAATAGATAAAGCGATGGAAAATTACAACAGGCAACTCCAGTTAAAAAGTAAATTTTATTAACTTTAAGACAGATTGTTTTGTTCAGTTTAAATACAGATAGGAAATCACCAAATTATCTTGTCTTTTAGTCCTTTTGTACTAAATCCTTTTTTCCTAGAAGTCTTCTCCCATTTTTATACTTTATATTCTAACTTAAAAAGAAATTCAAACTATTTAAAACATCACATCTAATCTGTAGGAAGAAAAATTTTGACCTAAGGTACTCCTATCTTTGAACAACTGACATCTGTGATACAGGAAGTGTAAGGTCTTACCCTTTGAAGATAGTAGATTAAAGTTTATTCAAAGAACGTACATGTTAAGCAGCTCATGCCCTCCTGGTAAGTGTCCATTTGATGACTTAGGATTACTACTTCTGGTGGTAATTTAGTACCAAAGGATGTGTTATGCTAGAAAGCTTTAATATGAGGACAGTGCACTTAAATGCAGCATTTGTTATGAGTTCATCTTAGCATGGTTAATGGAATCTCTGTAACAGCTGTATTCTCATATTGTGGCAGTAGTACTAATGGCTGGCTGCCAGTGATTAAGATGGCCTTTTGGAAGACCCTTGTAGAATCTTTACCAAAAGTATCCAGACCTCCCGTTTTAGAGAATTTTTCCTTCACAGTCCACAAAGCTTATTCCTTTATTTAATAATGTCTATCTAAATTGTAAGCCCCGCGACAAGGGACCATGTCTTTTCTTACCATTGTCTAGCACAATAATGTCAGAATCAGAGTGGGCCTTCAATAAAATTTTTTTTCAACTAGTTTGTTTAATAAAATAGGCTGGGAACAGTGGCTCACACAAGCAATCCCAGAACTTTGGGAGGCTGACACGGGCACGTTACTTGAACTCAGGACTTTGAGACCAGCCTGGGGAACATGGCAAAACCCCTCTCTACAAAAAACACAAAAATTAGCCAGGCATGGTAGCATGTGCTTATAGTCCCAGCTACTCAGGAGGCTGCGATAGGAGGATCGCTTGAGCCTGGGAGCTGGAGGTTGCAGTGAGCCTGAGCTGAGATCGCACCACTGCACTCCAGCCTGGGTGACAGAGACCCTGTCTCAATCAATCAATCAATCAATCGGAGACTTCCAAATAAAAATGGTTGACTAGACACATACTAATAATTTCATTCCCTCCCGAAATCCCATAAAATGACAGTAAGCTGTTTTATATTATGGCATAGATTCCTGAAGAAAAATAATGGAGAAAACAAAAAATTTTGTAATTTGCAAAGTTAAGATGTGTGGCAAATGACTTAGTTGATGTGAGAAAGCTGAGTTCTAAGAAGCAGTGGGAAAGCGGAAAAGCAACTCGATGTCCACTGCAGCGTGCACAAGATGCTGCGGAATTTGGTGGCACACAGAACCTCTGGAAGTGGGTGGGAAGAAGGAGCTGAAAGGGAAGTGGCTGCCAGTTTTGTAGGCAACTGAAGACCTAAACCAGGACTGCGCACAAGCAAGAAACTGACGTTCTCCTACCCCAGCAGCAGCTAAGCATCGTCCAAAGAAACTTCAACAGTGGATCATTAGACTAGGGGAAAGCAGGCATGAATGAGGGTAAGAGCACCACACTCTAGCAGATTCCTGACCTTCTCCACTTCATCTATCCCTTGTTCCACCTGCACAGGGCTACCTTCCACCTTCCGACATGGGGAAACCCTGGCTCTACCAAATATACAAAGATTAGCTGGGCATGGTGGTGTGCACCTGTAATTCCAGCTACTCGGGAGGCTGAGGCAGGAGAATCACCTGAACCTGGGAGGTGAAGGTTGCAGTGAGCTGAGATCATGCCGCTGCACTCCAGCCTGGGCAACAGAGTGAGACTCTGTCTCAAAATAAAAAATACCCACCTCAGACAGGAAACTAAGTCTAAAGCAACACCATCGTCTTAGAAAAACTGCAGAGATCAATGCCCCGTAAGACTGAGGAGTAGTTCCCATCATAATCATCACCACCACCAATTAATTCACCTTTCTGACCCCTGACAAAAAAAAGATATATCTCGGCAGATATGATAGGGGACTCAGGAACTTCACCTGACAGCAGTCCCAACTGCAGTGCCTTGCTGACACTGGTATCTCTACAGGATCAACACGGCCCTGATCAACATCTGACATTGATGCACACCAATAAGCAACCACTGAGAGAAAGCTCCCAACAAGCAGGTAGGTATTATGGATTGTCACTGGATTTCAGCCGGCCTGTCCTTCTGACCAACAGTACACCTCATCTCCTTCCATGTGACTTCCTGCGCTAGAATCTAACTGCTGGAGTCACTGTGGAACTCTTCTCAGCACCCATGTCAGACACATGCAACCCAAAAGTTGGAGGGAATTAGGACCGGTAGGGCAAATTTTGAACCACAGAGAAATCACAGCATATGGATCAATTTTCTCCACTTTTTTACCTGGAAGGAATGACCCCGAGATGCCGTATGTGCTTCTCAGGGGCAGAGTCCTGAGAACGAACCAATCAGTCCCACTTAACACTCAGCTCAGTAACATCCTCGCATTGTCCTCCCTCCTTCCCTGGTTCAGTCCCCTGCTCCTCCCTCCAACTCTCTAGGACTGCACTCCCTAACAGAATCCCAGCACAGATGCCTCTGCTTCCATTTCTGTTTTGTGGAAGCCAGGTTAAGATCACTGGTACCAGGAGTGGCGCTAAAGAGCATTATTCACCTGATGGCAATAAAAGCCCCATTGCTGGTGGTAAAGCACCATTAAAATTATTATCACCTGCTTTATCACCAGTACTCAGCACCTAAGTGAAAAAGAGGTCCTACTCTGAGAAGAAATAGCCTATACACCAAGAGAAGCAGCAAAGGCTAGGGTGTACCATCAAGAACTGGGTAAGTGGGCTGGGCACGGTGGCTCATACCTGTAATCACAGCACTTTGGGAGGCTGAGATGGGAGAATCACTTGAGGTCAGGAGTTAAAGACCAGCCTGGCCAACATGGTGAAACCCCACCCCCACCCCTCCCCCGGCCCCTCCGTCTCTACTAAAAAATACATAAATTAGCCAGGTGTGGTGGCCCGTGCCTGTAACCCCAGCTACTTGTGAGGCTGAGGCAGAAGAACTGCTTGAACACGGAAGGCAGAGGCTGCAGTGAGCTGAGATCACAGGCAACAGAGCGAAACTGTCTCCAAAAAAAACAAAAAACAAAAAACAAAAAAAAAGGGCTGGGCACAGTGGCTCATGGCTGTAATCCCAGCACTTTAGGAAGCCAAGGCAGGTGGATCATCTAAGGTGAGGAGTTCAAGACCGGCCTGGCCAACATGGTGAAACCCCATCTCTACTAAAGAAATACAAAAATTAGCCGGGCATGGTGACATGTACCTGTAATCCCAGCTACTCTGGAGGCTGAGGCAGGAGAATCGCTTAAACCCAGGAGGCGGAGGTTGCAGTGAGCCGAGATTGCACCACTGCCCTTCAGCCTGGTCAACAAGAGCAAAACTCTATTTCAAAAAATAAATAAATAAAAACAAGTGCAATTGGAATGTTTCTAACACAAAGAAGTAATAAATGTTTGAGGTAACGGATAGCCCAGTTACTTTGATTTGGTCCTTACAAACATTGTATGCCTGTATCAAAACATCACATGCATCCCCATAAAGATATATAACAAGTACGCACCCATAATAATTAAAAAAGAGTGAAACAAAAATCGAGGAAAAATGGTCAGAAAGCTCAGGGTGTTAAAATGTTCAGAATACTCCAATTTTCAAAGACCGCCGGATACAGGGTGTGAGCTGGTAATGTTACTGGAGGCTCGAAGCTCTAAGAACACAGTTCCCTGGTCACGGTGGGAGCACACCATAGCCAGGTGATAAATGGAGCTTCTGCCTGTGCCCAGTTGCTTCAGTGGGTGTACAAATGAACCTGGTGTTTATTTCTTTGGTTCCCAAGTAAGTATCTGGGATGGTTATACTTAGCAGCTAGGAGAAACCTTACATAAGTTCCCTGTCCTGTGGAGTAAAAGACATTACGGTTAAAAAAAAAAAGAAAAGTTAAATCCCTTAAAACTGTCCCCTCAGTGAGACCAGCCTGGCCAGCATGGTGAAACCTCATCTCTATTAAATGTACAAAAATAAGCCAGGCACTGTGGTACACGCCTGTAATCTCAGCTACACGGGAGGCTAAAGCAGGAGAATCGCTTGAACCTGGGAGGCGGAGGTTGCAGTGAGCCGAGATGGCACCATGGCACTCCAGCCTCGGCAACAGAGTGAGACTGTCTCAAAAAAAACTGCCCCCTCCGACAGGATACTAAGTCTGAAGCAACACTATCATCTTGGAAAAACCGCATAGATCAATGCCCTATTAAGACTAAGGAGTTGTTCCCATCATAATCCCCACCACCACCTTTCTTTTTTTAATTCACCTTTCTTTTTTTTTTGAGACAGAGTCTCACTCTGTTGCCAGGCACCAGGCTGGACTGCAGTGGCACAATCTCGGCTCACTGCAACCTCCACCTTCTGGGTTCAAGCAATTCTCCTGCCTCGGCCTCCCAAGTAGCTGGGACTACAGGCGCATGTCACCACGCCCAGCTAAGTTTTTTGTATTTTTAGTAGAGACGGGGTTTCACCACGTTGGCCAGGATGGTCTCGATCTCTTGACCTCGTGATCCGCCCGCCTTGATCTCCCAAAGTGCTGGGATTACAGGCATGAGCCACCGTGCCCAGCCTAATTCACCTTTCTGACCCCTGACAAAAAAAAGATAAATCTCAGCAGATGATAGGGGACTCAGGAACTTCACCTGACAGTAGTCCCAACTGCAGTGCCTTGCTGAAACTGGTATCTCTACAGGATCAACACGGCCCTGATCAATATCTGACACTGATGCACACCAATAAGCAACCACTGAGAGAAAGCTCCCAACAAGCAGGTAGGTATTAGGGGTTGTCACTGGATTTCAGCCGGCCTGTCCCTTTGTTACCACAATACTGGTGCCACTGACCCATGAACAGGACATTGTGGGAATGATGGAAGCTATGCATGAACAGAAGAGCTTTGGCTCTCACTCAAAGGCAGAATTCATCATTGCCACTGCTGAAGACCTGATCTGCCAGCAACAGTGATGAATGCCGAAGCTTCTGTACTGGAGAAGACCATCTAGTCTCTCAGTGACACACTAAAATCCTTTTACTCAAGAATGAATAGCAATTTGTCTTTGCTGAAACTGACACCTACCTTAGATACACTCATGGGGAACTTCCTTGTCCCCTATACCTCTGCCTACTCTGGAACTCAGGGATTACAGAATACCTTCTTTAGGCTAGGCGTGGTGGTTCACGCCTATAATTCCAGCACTTTGGGAGGCCAAGGTGGCTGGATCACCTGAGGTCAGGAGTTCAAGACCAGCCTGACCGACATGGTGAAACCCCATCTCTACTAAAAACAAAAAATTAGCCAGGTATGGTGGTGCATGCCTATAATCCCAGCTACTCGAGAGGCTGAGGCAGGAGAATCGCTTGAACCTGGGAGGCAGAGGTTGCAGTGAGCCAAGATCGTGCCACTGCACTCCAGTCTGTGTGACAGAGTGAGGCTCCATTAAAAAAAAAAAAAAAAAAGAATACCTTCTTCAGCAACATGGTATCTTGTACAACACAAACTCAGACTCAGGGACCCACTGCATGGTAAGGGAGATATGAAAATGGATACATGACACTGTGACAACAGTGTGAACAGTGGCACAGGAGTCACTGGTTTTACTAGGTACCCTATCACTCAGAAGAAGTCAGCCTCAAAGAACTATGGCTTGTAAATGGCTCAATTCAAGTACAATACTCTCTGGGTTTAAGACACCAGTAGTCCATATATGGGACTGTGCTCCAAATACCTAGATACAGGAAACAAGCCATGGAAGTAGAACTGACTAATCTCACCCTCATTCCCAGTGACCCACTTGCTTCTTTGTGCTTCTCATCCTTGAAACCCTAGGCTTTCCAGGTTACTGGTTCCTGGGTGGTGGAGGAAGGGGCCATTCTTTTCCATTAGGGGCACAAGAAGATTCCCACTGAACTTGAATCTACATTATTGAAACTGTTACCCATTCACCTTGAGTTCATTGTGCAAGCAGGAAAATGAAGAAGTTATTCCACTGGTCATGGTAATGGACTCAAGAGGAGCTGACATTGCCGCTACATGGTGGAATCAAACAGGGTCTGTCCAGGACAGGGCACTGTCCATGTCCCATGATGAACGGGGGAAAGTGTAACTGCCGTGATCACAGTCTCAGAGGGACAAGGCAACCACAGGCTCCTAAGGGAAGGGGGTCTGGGTCACTGCATCAGGCAAGCAGCCCATAATACTCAAATCACTGGCCAAAAATGAAGAACTTTGGGAGGCTGAGGCGGGTAGATCACCTGAGGTCAGCTGTTCGAGACCAGCCTGGCCAATACGGTGAAACCCCGTCTCTACTAAAAATACAAAGAAAATTAGTTGGGCATGGTGGCAGACACCTGTAATCCCAGCTTCTCAGGGGGCTGAGGCAGGAGAATCACTGGAACCCGGGAGGCAGAGGTTGCAGGGAACCAAGATTGCATCATTGCACTCCAGGCTGGGTGACACAGTGTGACTGTGTCTCCAATAAAAAAGAGTGAAGGAAATAAAGAATGGGTTGAGGACACTTAATCAGTTACTGCCTTGGATCAGCTACAGCAGCGGGGTCTAGAGCTTGCTCCATTAACCGTCTTATTGAAGGTTTTCAGAGATTTGGGCTGACCAACATTTCCAAGAGAATTCTGTAACTAATAGGTCTTGTACTTCCTCTTGTAGGAAAAAAAAATGATGGCATCCTCTCTCATAATTCTTAAATACTATGGCATGAGCCTGGATATAATGGGAAGACACGGGAATCTGAGTGGTATAAAGACTGCATTGGACACCTCCCATTTCACCTTTCAGACCTTCTCAGCACAGATGGTACCTCATTCTATTCTAGCTCCTCATGGACTCAGACTTCCCACAGACACACCCTGACAGAATCACATCACCTCTCTCCCGCACCAGTCCCTTTCATCTCCTGCCCCGGCACTTCCATACTGAAGTTGCTTTGAGACCCCAGAGGAAACTGACATGCACACATTACACTTCACAGAAGTGTAGGGAAGTTAACACTTTCTGGGACAAACCTATAACCAATAGGAGACAGAACCCTGTGGAAATTCTTCCCACTTTGTTCCTACAGAGAGAGAGACTTTTCCTTCCTGCTTTCCTCTGCCTGGCCCTCACTCTGGCTCGCTGCGATGAGGCTCCTCAATAAAACAGCAGTGCGTAAGCCTCCTACTCTGGCTATGTTTTGGGAAGGAATCTAGGCTAATAATTAAAACATGGCACACTACCTGCAACTTTCAACACTGAGTGCTGGCCGACTGTTTTCTCCTTCCTCTCGGCAAACAGGACATGCGCAATCAAGCCAGCACCTCCCCTGAAACTGACTAGAGAGCAAAAGGATAAATAGGTCGATGCATTGAGAGGACACAGTACGAAATGCTTACACACATAATAACAGAGCCTGAAAATATTTGAAGCAAATATTGACAGAACTGAAAGAAGAAAGAGGCAAATACATAATTATAGGTGGAGATTCAATATTCCTCTTAAAGGATAACAGAAGTAAACAGAAGATCAGAGGACACAGAAGACTTCAGTACCACTGCCAGTCAATTTGATCAAACGGACACTATAGAACATTCTCCCCAACTGCAGGATATATATTCTTTCTACGTGCACATAAAACATTTACCAAGACAGACTATATTCTGGGCCATAAAACAAGTCTTAAATGTAAAATGACTCAAGTTATATAATGTATGTTCAAATAACAATGGAATTATATTAAAAATTAATATCAGGGTCAGGTGCATGCATCTGTAGTCCCAACTACTTGAGAGGCTGAGGCAGGAGGATTATTTGAGGCCAGGAATTTAAAGCTGGAGTGCCCTATGATCATACCTGTGAATAGCTACTGCACTCCAGCCTGGGCAACAGTCTCTGTCTCAAAAAAAAAATTAATTAAAAAAAATTTTAAATTAAAACTCAGTGTCGAAAAAGCACATGGAAAATCTCCAAAGACGTGAAATCTAAAAAACATACTAATAAATAATTCATGGATCAAAGAAAAATCACAATGAAAAATTTAAAGTACTTTCAAACTGAATTAAAGTTAATACAATCTACGTGTTTGGGAAGTAGCTAAGGCAGTGACCAGAAGGAAATTTGTAACATTAAACATGTATATTAGAAGACCATAAAGGGAGGCCAGGCATGGTGGCCACTTTGGGAGGCTGAGGCAGGAGGATCCCTTGAGCCCAAGAGTTAGAAACCACCTGGACAACACAGCAAGACCTCATCTCTTTAAAAAAAATTTTTTTAATAAAAAAAGAAACGCATAAAAATACAAAATCAATAACCCAAGTTTCTGCCTTAAGGAACTTAAAAAATTAAGTTTGGGCTAATTAAGCCCAAAGTAAGAAAAAAAATAATAAACAGGAAAAGAAATCATTAAAATATACAACAGAAAAATAAGAAAAATAAATCATTCTTTCCATGTGCACATAAAACATTTATCAAGATAGACCATATTTTGTGCCATAAAACAAGTTTTATTTGTTTTATGGAACAATATAATTCCATTGTATTATGAGAACATACATTATGTGACTTGAATCATTTTACATTTGAGACTTCTACTGAATAGACAAAATGAATAAATATCTATTTAGATTGATCATGAAAGAAATACACAAAATAATATCAGAAACAAGAGAGGTGGCTGGCACGGTGGCTCACCTGTAATCCCAACACTTTGGGAGGCCAAGGCAGGCAGATCACCTGAGGTCAGGTGTTCGAGACCAGCCTGGTCAACATGGTGAAACTCTGTCTCTACTAAAAAATACAAAAAAATTAGCCAGGCATGGTGGCACAAACCTGTAGTCCCAGCTGCTAGGGAGGCTGAAGCAGGAGAATCACTTAAACCTGGGAAGCAGAGGCTGCAGTGAGCCAAGATCATGCCACTACACTCTAGCCTGGACCACAGAGCAAGACTCTGTCTCTTAAAAACAACAACACACACTGCCATGTGCGTACCTATGCAACAATCTTGCATGTTCTTCACATGTACCCCAAAATCTAAAATGCAATTAAAAAAATTAAAAAATAAAAAATAAAACAACAACAACAACAACAACAAAAGAGGTAACATACAGATACCACAGACATTTAAAGGATATAAATCATTCTGTTATAAAGACACAGGGACACATATGTTTACTGTGGCACTGTTCACAACAGCAAAGACTTACAACCAACCCAAATGCCCATCAGTGATAGACTAGATAAAGAAAATGTAGCACATATACACCACGGAATTCTATGCAGCCATGAAAAAGGATGAGTTGATGAGTTCATGTCCTTTGCAGGGACATGGATGAAGGTGGAAACCATCATTCTCAGCAAACTGACACAAGAACAGAAAACCAAACACCACATGTTCTCACTCATAAGTGAGTGCTGAACAATGAGAACACATGGACACAGGGAGGGGAACATCACACACCAGGGCCTGTCGTGAGGTAGGGGGATGAGGGAGGAATAGCAGGGGGTTGGGGTACAGAAGAAGGATAGCATTAGGGAAAATACCTAATGTAGATGATGGGGTGATGGATGCAGTAAACCACCATGGCACACGTATACCTAGTGAACAAACCTGCACATTCTGCACATGTACCCCAGAACTTATAATAAAGGATACAGGAATATTAGTAATAACTGTGTGCCAATCAGTTTAACAACTCAGTTTAAAATTCCCTGAAAGACACAATCTATCAAAGCTCACTCATGAAGAAATGGATAACAGGAATGGTCTTAATCTGTTTAAAAAAAAAAAAAAAAAAAAATCAATGTATAGTTAAAACCTTCCCAGAAAGAAAAATTCAAGTACAGATGGCTTCAATGGCAAATTCAACAAAATATTTCAGAAGAAACAGAAAGTAAAATAAAAAACAACATATTTAAGGAAGAAATAATACCAATTCTACACAAACTTTTCCAGAAAACACAGGAAGAGGGAACATTTCCCAACTTATGCTTGAGGCCATCACAAACATATACAAAAACTAGACAAAGACATTATGAGTAGAAGAACAGCACAGGCCAGTATACCTCATGAATGCAGACACAAAATTTTTAACAAAAATGTTAGCAATTCAAAGACAACAAGAAATAAAAAGGCTAATATAACCAAGTGAGGTATTATTGTTTCTCCCCTACTATAGCATCTGAGGATAGGATCAATGATCAATAAATACTCTTTGACTAAAATTAACTTATGGGATAGCATCTTCAATACTGAAAGACTTTCCCCTACATAATCGAAGCACATAAGATAGAGAAAAGGCCTACTCTGACTCACTAGGGGAAGCAGGCAGACTCATGGTGGCCCCAAATCCCCACCTCTCAGTAGTGATGCCCTTATGTAATCCCCTCTACTGTGTCTTAGTCTGTTTGAACTGCTCTAACGGAGTACCATAGACTGGATGACTTCAACAACAAACATTCATCCCTCACAGTTCTGGAGGCTGGGGAGACCCAGATCCAGGCATCAGCCGATTGGGTATCTAGCGAGAGCCTGCTTCCTGGTTCCCAGATGGCCATCTCCTTCCTGTGTCTTCATGTGGTAGAAAGAAACAAGACAACTCTCCGTGGTCTCTTTTATAAGGGCACTAATCCCATTTATGAGAGCTCCACTCTCATGACCTGATTACCTCCCACAGGCCCCACCTCCCAATTACCTCATCTTGGGGTTAGGATTTCAACATACAAAATTTGTGGGGATGCAGACATTCAGTCTGTTTCACCTTGAGTGTAGATGTTACTTCCCACTTGCTTCTAACAGAGTTCAGCAAAGGTCACAGGGTGTGTGTGATTATGTATATGTGTGTATGGGGCAGAGGTCCTGCTGAGTCTCTGGCATCCTTGCTGGCTGTGAGGAAGTGAACAGCCAACTTGGAGAAGCCCACATGGCAAGGAACTGTGGGTGTCTTCCTGGAGTGGAGGACAGCCTCCAGCCTCCTGCCTTCGAGAAACTGAAGACCTCAGTCCTACAACCTCAAGAAATGAATCTGCCAAAAAGTGGATGCATTTACAAGCAAACCCTTCCCTGACTGGCCCTCCAGATGAGAATCCAGCCCAGATGAAACCTTGACTATAGCCTTGCAGAGGACTCAGCTAAGCCATGACCAGAGTCCTGACCAAAAGAAACTATGAGATGATAAATTATGTTGTTCTTCGTTCTGTTGTTATGAAATCTAGACATGGCAATGTTGTTGCACAGCAACAGATCAGTCATACTACATCTGTGTATTTATGAGAGGGAGAGGAGGAGAGGCAAAGAAATGGGAAATGCATTTGATATTCTAACAGTATTTTCTACATGCAAACACAACAATTTAGTATCAATTGCAAGATTAAAATAAACAGAGGTAGAAGGAATTAAATTATTTCTTTTAGCTTTTCTTTGGCTGAAAGAGGAAAAGAAAATGAAACATATTTCAGTAGCTTACTTTACATTGTGCCATATAGAATAAATCCCACAAAATAAGTGCAAATGAAAACTGGTGGCCAGGTGTGGTGGCTCATGCCTATAATCCCAGAACTTCGGGAGGCCGAGGCAGGTGGATCACTTGAGGTCAGGAGTTTGAGACCAGTGTGGACAACATGGCAGAAACCCTGTCTCTACTAAAAATACAAAAATGAGCTGGGCATGATGGCACGCACCTGTAATCCCAGCTGCTCCGGAGGCTGAGGCACAAGAATCACTTGAGCCTGGGAGGCAGAGGTTGCAGTGAGCCAGGACTGTGCCACTGCACTCTAGCCTGAGCAACAGAGCAAGGCTCTGTCTCAAAAAAAAAAAAGAAAAAAAAATAGTCTAATACCTTTTCATTTACTTTCATAGAATGTTTTATTCTGCTTTTCAGTAATGAGCACATCAGCATTTTGGAATTGGAACTATTTCATTAAAATGCAAGGAAAGCTTCCTAATCATCTTTACTGACCACCTCTCTGGGAGGAATCAGAGCACGCTGGAGAAACACCTACTCTCATTTTTCTCAATGAGTCCAAAGAGAAGGACATTCAATCATACCACCTCTGGGCATTCTGCAATGCCACATTCAGTTAGCGGTTTCTGTTACAACTGCAGGAATGAGCTCCTACATCTTTTTTAAAGCTATTTACCAATGCCAGCATACTCTCTCTTCCAGTTGCCAATAATTAACAAAATAGGGTTTCTGTGAGGTACAGAAGCAGTTAGGGTCTACGTATTTCTGTTTTCTGTGAATATAATCTTGAAGCCTTGAAATGATCTTGAAACCTAGCCTAGGTAAATCATCACCCTCAGAAATTCTGTTTTCAACCTTGATATATTTTGAGAATAAATAATTGGGATAACACGGGCAATTAATGTGATCTTTACTCATGTTTTCACAGTGGTGGGTGTATGAATGGGTAGGGGTGTGTGTGTGAGTGTGTGTGTGTGTGTATGTGTGTGTGTGTATTTAATTTTTTGCTTATGGCCCTATAAATTAGATCATACAGGAAGCCATCCGAAATCAGGATGCATTCTCTGAAAAGAATGATGTCATGTTTAGTATTTGTGTTGTGGACCAAGAAAGTCAGCATAAAATAAATGATTTTATGAATTGAACAGTTATACAAAACGAGAAAGAAGAAGTAAAATTTTCATAATTCTTAAAATCTTAAAAAAATGTCAAATATTTTGAATTTGTCTATCACATACATAGTTAGTATATGAAAGCCCCATATGGTACACATACAGTACCTCAAAATAATTTCACACACTGTTTAGGTTTATGTTTGACCTAAAATTCATATGATAACCAAAGTAAACATTTAAATATTTAAGAAAAGTTGTTGGCCTTCAGAAAATGCAGATAAGCCCAGGTGTAGTGGCTCACGCATATAATCCCAGCACTTTGGGAGGCTGAAGTGGGCAGATCACTTGAGGTCAGGAGTTTGAGACCAGCCTGGCCAACATGGTGAAACCCTGTCTCTACTAAAAATACAAAAATTAGCCAGGCGTGGTGGCTCACACCTGTAGTCCCAGCTACTCAGGAGGTGAGGCGCAAGAACTGCTTGAACCTGGGAGGTGGAGGCTGCAGTGAGCTGAGATCGTGCCACTGTACTCCAGCCTTGGCAACAGAGTAAGAAAAAAAAAAAAGGAAAGAAAAAAAAGAAACTATAGATAAAATCTTACACATCTATGAGAGTCTGGCACAGAAATGACGGGTGATAGGGAAGTGCTATGTGTGGGCCACCTCACTCTATAAAAATTTCAGAAGAAATTGAAAGTAATCTTTCTTTTTCTTTCAACAAATTTCCTTTGAACAAATTCAGTTACACATAAAGCAGGTTCATTCCCGTTATAAATAAAGCAAACAAACACTAAGCACAATCTAGAAATTCGAAGACATTACTAAGAAGTTCCTAACAATTTTAGAAAGTTTTTATGAGGATTATCCCCATCATTATTTGAGTAGTTTCTCTTTATATTAATAAGCACGTGTGTGCCGGAAAGAGAAAGAGTAAATATTAGAGCAGCAAGTGAAATGAAAATGAGTTGAAAGCAGAGACTGTGGAGTGTCAGTATGTGAGGTCCTGCAGAAATTACCGTATTTCTTTGCCACAGCATTGACGGAGAGGTTAAAGGACTGACCGTGTGAATGATAAGCAGAACTCTTTTTCTCTTTCTTTCTTTTTTGAGACAGAGTCTTGTTCCGTCGCCCAGGCTGGAGTGCAGCAGCGCGCGGCTCACTGCAACCTCTGCATCCTGGGTTCTACCAGCTCTCTCACTTCAGCCTCTCGAGTAGCTGAGATTACAGGTATGTGCCACCATGCCCAGCTAAGTTTTGTATTTTTAGTAAAGATGGGGTTTCGCCATGTTGCTCAGGCTGGACTCAAACTCCTGGGCTCAACTGATCCACACGCCTCAATCTCCCAAAGTGCTGGGATCACAGGAGTGAGCCGCCATGCCTGGCAAGAACTCTTAATTTTTTATGTTTGGGACTTCTTCCCCGTTTCTGCAGGCTTTTGTGTCACTGCCCACCACCTGCAGCACGGGGTCCTCCAGAAGAAACAATAAAGGAGAATGAAGGCCTGTCCAGGGCTTGTAAACTTCACGACAGTCCCAGAAGGTAGTAATGGAATATTCAACCTTCCTGCAGAGCCCAGCCTTTCTGACAGGAATGAAGAACACTGACGAGGTAGCAATAACAGAAGGAAATGCAACAGCCGTACAGGAGAGCAGAGAACATCAAGACAGCCAGTCCGGTGGCTCTATGCCCACCTTTGATTTGCTTACCTTTTCCTGAAGCCTGATATTATCCCACACGTTGGTACACACCATACACTCAAATGCATCGATGTAATTGTCCTGGTTGACATCTTGCACTCCCCATTTCCGTTCCCTGAGAGCTGTCAGAAGTCGCTGGTTAGAGATCTCACCCTTCAGCTTCCATTCTACATAGGCCTCATACAATCTGTCATCAGAATCCAGTTGTCTGATGTAACTTGCCAGTTCCCTGGGGTGAGAAAATTCTGATACAAGAATAGCACTTTTGTTACTCGGAAGCCAGTCTCTGATGCTGGGGGATCCATAATACACAGGGACTACCCCCAGTTTCAGTGGCCTCCAGAACTTCTCAGTGATGTAGTCATCACAAACTGCATTCTCAAAAGCCAGGATAAACTTATACTGTGCAATGATCCTATAAAAGCCATCGGCATCCATAGAGGCTGGATTTTTCAGCTGCTGAGGGAGATCTTTGTTTCGTAAACATTCACCATAGGAATCGACCTCGATGTAAGTCATCAGCTCGTGAACATAGCTGTCCCTGTCTGACGGTGGGTCACAGTCTGACTGTACATACACCAGCGGAGCAAGGCTTTTTCTAAGTTTGTTTTTGGACTGCAGAGGAACTAGGTACTGGAGTGACTTCAGGACTTGAATGCCCTCCAAGTATTGGGTAGTTAGTGGCAAGTGGGAATGCCTGCTGAACGTGGCAGTGTAGTTAAACAAGGTGATGACTGGTTTATGAAAAAGCTTGTAATTGTTCTTCGGAGACTCTTCGTGAAAAAGAGCCCAGTCATGATGGGCTTTCCGAGGCAGAGGTAAGCTGTCTATGTTAAAGTCAGTACCTAGGAGAAGAAAATGAGATATTCATTAGTATTTCCAAAACATTGTTGGCGCCTATGTTTGGGTCTACCTGGTAGCACTGGATACAGAGGAGTCTGAGGCTGTGAAGAAGAAGCATGTGGCCATGTGCGGAGGCTCATGGTGAAACCAACATGGTGAAACCCTGTCTCTACTAAAAATACAAAAATTAGCTGGGCGTGGTAGTGCATGCCTGTAATTTCATCGACTTGGGAGGCTGAGGCATGAGAATCACTTGAACCTGGAAGGCAAAGATTGAATCACTGCACTCCAGACTGGGCGACACAGCAAGACTCTCTCTCAGTCTCTGTATATGTATGTATGTGTACATATATATATGTGTGTGCGTGCACACACACACACACACACACACACACACACATATATGGAGACCCAATCAGGGAGAACTCATTTCAATAACTGAGAAAGAAGAACTAAGACAATAACACAACAGGTAATATACAATTTCTGAAGTATTCCTGACATGGATGTTGCAGACACTTGAGTTTATATATACAGAGACAGCATGTTACAGTGTCACTGCAAAGTGCCTAGCAGTCAGTCACAGGCTTTCACCCCAGAAACTACTCAGGGAGAGGATCACCAAAGAGGGGGACTATCATTTCTCATATTATGAAAAAGGAAATGGGAGTCATGTCTGGCCAGGTTCTAAAGGAGAATTTATTCCACTGCCTCCTGCAACAGGCTTTTCTTCTCTACAAAGACAGGAGAAATAGAGATAAAGATAGTCCTTTAAAAAGAAAAGAGCAAGAGAAAGGAAGCCAAAAAAGGAAAGCAACCAGGTTGGCAGGTTAATTGCAAAAAAGAAAAAGTGAAATCATGCAAAAGTAGCCAGAAGAAATATACAGGATAGATTTTTTAAATCCAAAATGATCGATTTCAGCAAAGTGCAGTTAATCAATCTTACTCAAAATGGTAGACAAGAGGCTTTTAAAGACAAAAGAGCTGATTATAGCACTATGTTACAGACCACTGCAGGATGGACAGGAATTAACAAGCACATCGAGAAATAAAGAAGGCCTAACAGGATTACAATTATGAGTGACCCTAGCTTCCACAGGATTAATTGGAAAACCTCTGAAACGTGATGATGCGCAGACAGAAGTGATGGATGTGGTAAGTGACTGTCTCCTGACTGCGTGGGTGGACAGCCAATCAGGGAGAACTTATTTCAATAACTGAGAAAGAAGAACTAAGACAATAACACAATAGGTAATATACAATTTCTGAAGTATTCCCGACATGGATGATTTTGTAGACCCTTAAGTTTTTAAAAAATAAATGTAAGGAAATAGGAAAAAAAATCCATCTTCCAATACCCAACAGAAAAGAAAATACCAAATATATACTTACGCCAAAGGAAGACTTTATCAACATTTTCTGGCAGAGCTCATAAAAATTAATTATTTAATGCTAGTGTGCACTCCCACCAATAAACTCTTTGGTGCCAACAGTACATCAATGAGAAATCAATTAATCAAGAAAGGCTTTTAAACAAAGATCAGATAAGATTATGTCAGAGGACATATACTAAGCACAGAGAAATTGCTGAAGAAACTGCCTCTGTTTTGATAATAGACTTTGATTCTCAATCATTGGCAATGAATTACTACCATGTAAAAATGGGCTTATTCTTGTTTATTGGCATTTGCTATATTTGACCTTAGGCTTCAAAAAGAATACTCATCCATACACCTGAAATATAATGGCACATAGAGTTGGACGGCTGGCAAAGGTTAATAATCATTAAGATAGAGAAACATGAGGATATGAAAGAGAATGTAAGAAGAAAGGCAACTGACTGCATTGAAGTACAATAGTTGCTGCTCAAAAAGGGTCTAAGCTGGTCAGTGGCCAATGATAGAAACAGAAACTATAAAACTGAGCAGAAACATATAGTTGCCGCCTATGGCATAACAGACAATCAAGGCCATTTACCTGGGAGAGAAAGTACTAGAGTCCAATCCACAGGAATCAGAAGCAGGGATCCACGGTACGAGATTAGAGATAAACGAGGATTACGATTAAAACAAAAGTGAGTCCAGAATTAACTGGATGGATCAGGCACAGGGGTTTTGAGTGAGTGACTCAAACACTAGTCACTGTCCGCTGCTGCCTGCTAGGTGGCACATGAAGATTCTTAACCTGGCTCAGTATGTGTGCACTTCAGCGAAGATCCCGGATGCAGAGCTGGGAAGCAGAAAGACATAAAGCCTGCCTCGGGGGCTTCAGAGAATGGACAGGGCTCAAGTCCCATCTCTGCTGGTCTACATCAGGAAAGAGGAGCAGGAGCTAAAGGCTAGATTCTTGTGGCCACTATGTAGGTCCACTAAGGCCGTGCTGGTAATAAGAACAGGACCTATCCAAACCCACACTAGGTATAATGAGGCCGTCACTGATGACAACTAGGAGATGAAGGCTTTCAGGCTCACTCATAGCTGTGCTGCCATGAGAATCCCCATGTGGGAAGGAAGGGGAGAAGAGGCTGAGACCCCTCACGCATACAATCTATAGTGGCCAAAAATGCCTGCAGAATCTATTCATATGCATGTAGGAAGAAGCAACATGCCATTTTAAAAATGAAAATGAGACAGTCTCCTGCATTCATCTGAATGATGTTTAGTCTGCAGGGTGTAGCTGCCTTTAATAGTGGGAGATGCTTCTTAAACGAGAGGAAAGTTAAAGGGACCTAGCGTTCCAGAAATATATTCCATGTTTGCTATCTATAAAAGCATTTCCTGGTAACTTCCCTGAGATACATCCACACAAAACACAACCACACATACACGTGCAGGTGCACGATCACGCTAACACAGGTTTTCTGTTAGATTGTCAGATTCTTTCAAATTAAACTTCTCTGGAGAAGATTAAAAACATGTCATTTGGGCCAGGCACAATGGCTCACATCTATAATCCCAGCACTATAATCCCAGCACTTTGGGAGTCCGAGGCAGGCGGACTACTTGAGGTCAGGGGTTTGAGACCAGCCTGGCCAACATGGTGAAACCCCGTCTCACTAAAAATACAAAAATTAGCCACACATGGTGGTACATGGCTATAATCCCAGCTACTTGGGAGGCTGAGGCAAAAGAATTGCATGAACCTGGGAGGCAGAGGTTGCAGTGAGCCGAGATCACATTACTGAATTCCAGCCTGAGTGACAGAGCAAGACTCTGTCTCAAAAAACAAAAATACCAAAAATATGTCATTCTCTCCTAAGCCTAGAGCTTCGGATGGTAAATGCTGAAGAATACTGAAATTAGAACCATGACTAACCTGGCCAGGCATGATGGCTCCCAGCACTTTGGGGGGGCGAGGCAGGTGGATCACCTGAGGTGAGGAGTTTGAGACCAGCCTGGCCAACATGGTGAAACACTGTTTCTACTAAAAATACGAAAATTAGCTCGGCGTGGCAGCACGCACCTGTAATCTCAGCTACTCGGGAAGCCGAGGCAAGAGAATCGCTTGACCTTAGGAGGCAGAGGTTGCAGTAAGTCGAGATTATACCACTGCACTCCAGCCTGGGCGACAGAGTGAGACTCTGCCTCAAAAACAAAAGGATCATGACCAACCTAAACTACTTCAGTGGCGATATCACAGCCTAGAACATAAATGTCAATATTGAGCGATTTCTAAAAGGTATTGGATGTGGCTCAGAAACAAACTGAGTTATTTACCTCTCCCCGACTCCAGTGCAATGCCCACTATATAACAGGTGTTGGAACTGGAGTCTATGGAGAAATGGAAATCAATCAACCTATGGTAAATCCATAAAAATGTGACTAACTTACGTGCAACTGGCTCACTAGTTTTCTAGTCATGTTCACTGCTCTTACGTTTAACAACTTCAGATTCAAACTTTCATTCCTCTGGGTTATTTCGTGTTTACTGAATTCTGACAAATGTACTCGTTCCTTTAAACAACAGCTAAATAGATCTTTAGCACTAATGTGCACTGTGAAGGGAATTGCAACTTGGAATACAAATGGAATAAAATGAATGCTGGCATAGGGTGCCAGATTGCCAACGATGGAGACTGGATCTGAAATAGCAGAGAAGCCTGAGAGCGACATACTTTCTGGGACATGTTTATGTGCCCCTCTGCTTCTGCAGGGGAATGTCCTCTTCTATCATTACTCCCACACAAACTGGTGAAAACAGAAGGCAACATATACTATTAACCTCACTTTACTAATGAAGCATGAATCACTCATCTAGAGCTGAAAACCCCAGGTGGGGACAAGAACGTCAGACCAGCAAATAAGAAAAGACCGGAGGGATGATTGGCCCTGCTGCAAGGTTGATTCCCTGGAACGAGTAACTGACTCTTGGTATTTGCAAGTACCCCCACAGAAATGTTAGCCAGCTTTAGCACGTTAATGACGTGGAAAGCCCAGCCTGCCTTAATTTGGAAAATAGATGTGTTCCTGCAGAATGCTCTCCAAAGGTAAAAGTGTTCCTGCCAAATGCTCTCCAAAGGTAATCTGTTTTTAAAAATAATCTCTACCATAAAACTGTGTGTCCTTTTGGGAGGCTGAGGCAGGAGGATTGCCTGAGCCCAGGAGTTCAAGGCCAACCTGGGCAACATAGTGAGACCCTGTCCACAAAAAAAAAATTTTTTTAACTAGCTGGATGTGATGGTGCATGCCTAGAGTCCCAAATCCTCAGGAGGCTGAGGTAGGAGGATCACTTGATCCACTGCACTCCAACCTGGGTGACAGAGTGTGATCTTGTCTCAAAAAAATACAAATAAAAAAAATTACCATTACTTTCTGCCAAAGGTGGTGATTCTTCTTGGGACCTGGAATTGCATAAAAAGGGAGAAAGAGAGGATTCTCCCTTCCTTGCTGACCAGCCTTCACATAATCCCTCAAACCTTCCTGTCTATCCACTCAGGACCCCTACAAGTGAAACTCATTTCCTATTCTTCTTTGGAGTGAGGGTGGAAGTTCACTCATGTCCTGACTACCCACAATGTCCAGACCGATTCCAGATCACATAAGGACCTGCCACTCAGCAACACTGCCCCAGACCTGAGTAGCCCCTTAATGTTTCACATGCTGAACCAACACTGCATGCCAGCAGATAAAGTTGTTTTTTACATTCATATTTTCCCTGGAATGATTTCAAAATACCAATGCCAAATTCCTATAAGAAATAAACATGATATACACGAAAGGTTTTGCTCTTAAAAAAAATCTCAGCTGAGTGCAGTGGCTCAAGCCTGTAATCCCAGCACTTTGGGAGGCCAAGACAGGTGGATCACGAGGTCAAGAGATCAAGACCAATCCTGGCCAACATGTGAAACCCCGTCTCTACTAAAAATACAAAAATTAGCTGGGCGTGGTGGCGTGCGCCTGTAGTCCCAGCTACTCAGGAGGCTGAGGCAGGAGAACTGCTTGAACCTGGGAGGCGGAGGTTGCGGTGAGCCGAGATCGCGCCATTGCACTCCAGCCTGGGTAGCAAGAGCGAAACTCTGTCTCAAAAAAAAAAAAAAAAAAAAAAACTCCACCAAAATGTGTCAAGTGTGCCAATGCTTCATATAAACTCATCTCTAAAGCAAAGAACTTAAAGCAGAGACCTCCTTTCTGGTGGAGAAAAATTTCTTCCAGATACACCAGTGTCCCCCATCACACCTGCCTTTGGGATTTAAAACACTAGCCTTATTAGCACAACAGTCTTTTGCCCAAGATTACAGTACTCTCAGCCAAACCTGGGTTCATAAAGAGCACAGAGTCAGCTTAGTACTTTTTCTAAGAGGAGGCTACATGAGTCACTGACTTGTCAGTTGCTCAGCTCCATGCCCAGCCTTCTGTGCTATGTTTCTTATTGTATGGAGCTGAATGAAACCCTGCAAACTTCACTACTCAAGCTCCCTGGACAACTGGCTTGCAATTAGGTGCTACAACTGAGAGCACTACAGGAAGACTGAAGGTGGAAATAATACAGACAGGAGCCAAGGAAATATTGGGTAGAAGAGGGCAGGGCGGAGTCCCTGGTGAGGGTTCTACCCTCAAGCCTGGACCCTTGGCTCTAAATGAGAAATTTACATCCCTGCTTTCCCACTGGAATGTTGCCTTTTGGCCCACCCCACCCGCTATCCTGTGCCTATAAAAACCCCGAGCTCCACTGGCAGAGGAGCAGAGTAGCGTGTCAGAAAAGGAGGGAAGAGAAGGAGCATCTGAACATCGAGAGAGGAAGAGGTAGCTGGACATCAGAGACTACCATCAGAGAGGAGTTTGGCCAGGGATGGTCAGAGAGGAGTTTGGCCCAGAATAGTCGTAGAGCAGTTCGACTGTCCCCAGCCAAACTCCAGGGGAAGATTATCTTCTCTCTCCATCCCCTTTCCAGCTCCCCATCCCACCAAGAGCCACTTCCACAGCTCAATAAAATCTCTGCATTCACCATCCTTCAAGTCCACGTAACCTTATTCCTCTTGAGCACCAGACAAGGACCTAGGTGTAGGTGCAAGAGGTTGTCACACTGCATCTCCACTGAGCTGCTGAACATTTACCTGTCCATGGAGAGCAAATGCTAAAAGAGCACTTACTGTATGTAACACATGCCCTTTGGGGCTCCAGAGGTCACAGGCGACCCCTAGACACTGCCATGGGCTGGTACAGGGACTGTTCCTGCAGACACCCAAAAGCACTTGCCCTGGCTCCTGCACCTGCTCACCTGCGTGCTCCCCCTCCTGCAAGGGGTTTGAGCATGGTGGCCAAGTTAACAAGCCACCCATGTGATAAGATCAGCTGTAGCATCAAGGAGTAGAGGCAGTGGTGACATGAACTGGGCAGACAGTGGTGACAGCGATAGTAGCAGTGACAATAACCTGGGAGTGCCGACTAGAGAGTTCTCTGGTTAACTCAACCGCAACAGTGGAGCCTCAGAGACCCACTGGCCGACACTCTGGGCAATGCTACCTCTCCTGTGCTTCTACAGCCCAAGCGTAGTAGGGATTTCCTGCAGTTACTCATTCTATGTAAACTTCTCCTGTCTTTTGCTCCACCAGCCCTTCAGCCCCTTTGTAACCAATTCTTGTAATACATTCTCACTACGTGAAATACCTAGAATAATTTGTTTTCCTATCAGAATAGGATTAATACAGAGGTCCATTTCAAAAGCTTGGAACTTCCATCGGATCACAACTGATCATCCCAAGTTCTGCGGCAAGTTTTCTCTTGCCGTCTTGCTCCTTGATTTTTCTAAAAATACTGTGTTTCTTGGTTCTATCCCCTTGTTACCACCATCCTAGGCTTCTATTTTCCCTTCTCTTCATCCATCTGGTGACAATGCATAGGAAAAATGCAAGCCTTTTGTTTAAGAAGGAAAAATACAAAATCAGAAGATGAGACTCCTTTTAAGAAAGAAACCATCAAAATACCTGAAACCAAAAACACATTCCCCATTCAGGTACTGTGCTGTAAATTCCTTCTCTGAGCTAAGAATTAAAATATACGGAATACTGAGACCCAGATAACTCCAAAGAATAATCAGGTGGAGGTGAAGGTCTCCAGTAACACTGACTACATTCTAATTTTATCTCAAATTACAAATCCTCTCTCTTCTCCAATTACAAAATTGTTTCTTGACAATTAAACAGAGATAAAGACTTTCTTTTCGTTAGAAGATTTTGCTACAGAGCCTTTTACCCAACTGAAGTGAAAACCACGGCCACAGGATGTTAAAGCTCATGAAACAACTGGCAAAATATGACTATTGTAACGAATAGTAAAGTTCATAAATTACAACCATTGTTAATCACCTCAGTTGTAACTAAACTTGCAGTGACCTCACTGAGTTTTTTCTCATTTCCTGCTTTGGATTAAATCGTTTGTTTCACAAAGCTCAAGCAACATCTAGTGTTTGAGATAATTATGAATAGTGCTACCTCCCTGTTAGAGCTTCCTAGAATAAGCTTACAGCCAATTAAAGTACTTCTGACAACTTCAATATCCCAGCACAAAACAAAATTCAGTTTCTTTCAATAATTAGAAAAAGTGAGAAGGAGGTGTTGGGAAGAGGAGACGTTGTGGGAAGAGCAAGCTGAAAACAGGAGGAGTAACAGTTTAAGGCACTCCCCTTCACTCAAGGAAATGGGCTGAGATGGTCTTAAGGGGTTGGCAAAGCCAGGTGGGAGTCCCAGAATGTTCTGCAGAACTGACATGAAACTTTCATGATGAGGATACATAACTCTCTAGAGGGTTTGTGACCACCTCTTATTCTTGGTTATTAAAGGCCACATTCAGATGTATCATACTCTGGTTAGTTGGCTAGTTACTAAAATTGGATTGACTGATTGATTGATTGATTGATTGACTGATTGACTGAGTTCCCCAGGAACTCACTATGTTCCCCAGGCTTCTCTCAACCTCCTGAGCTCAAGTGATGCCTCGCACCTCAACCTCCTAAAGTGCTTTCTATTGCAGTCAACATATCTGCAGACAGAAGGCAATATTACTAACTCAGAGAAGCACAGACATTTCTAAAAAGCAAGGTTTTACTGAGTCCTATTATTTGAAAAGCATTAAGCTGAGAACTCTGGGACTTCAAAGATGAACAAAATAAGCCCCAAGGGATATTATGAATTTGAATGTAAATGTTAAACCATTAGCCAGTATTCAATCTAGACTAACAAAAATGCAATGGCCATGGCGGGAGAAAGGAGTAATTATTTCTGACTGATCAGAGTTTGGGGCTGAATTACTGATAGGTACATAGAAAACCCAGCAATTACAAAAACTGAGACCCAATTACACAATTATTAACTGAGGGTAAACAAGAAAAGTAATCAGTGTGCTCTCTGGTTCACCTAGGAATATTATTTGCATAGTCATAATAATGTAAAGAGGGAATGCTGATCCATAACATGATAATATAAGTGGACAGGGGATATAGGAAGGATGAGTGCGCATGTGTTGAACAGGAGAGGGTAAAAGAGTGACCTCATCTTCCAACATAGGGAGTCAATGATAATGCTTAATAGTGAAAAATCATGAAATACTAATATCAGCATGTTATTTAGAGATCTGATGATAAAAACCAAGAGTCAAAAAAATTATTGAAAGTTTTTTTGTTTGTTTTTTTTTTAAACAGAGTTCCCAGGCTGGAATGCAGCTGTGCAATCTCAGCTTACTGCAACCTCCCTACTGGGTTCAAGCAATCCTCCCACCTCAGCCTCCCCAGTAGCTGAGACTAGAGGCGCACACCACCCACCACTCCTGGCTCATTTTTTTATTTTTTGTAGAGATGGGGTTTCACCTTGTTCGTCAGGCTGGTCTTGAACTCCTGACCTCAGGTGATCCACCTGCCTCGGCCTCCCAAAGTGCTGGGATTACAGGCATGAGCCACTGCATACATCTGAAAGTAGTAATCTGAGGAGATACCCATTTGCTGTTGAAACGTGGAACATATATAGCTTTGATAAAAATAAAAGTAAAGTGAACAAAAGACTATATGGGAAAAGTAAGTCTTCTTCCCCGCACCCCAGCCCCTCTAGGTCCCTTCCCTTTGTTAAAGTTCCCTTTGTTAAGATTATAAAAAAAATACAAAATAAAAGGTGGGGGGTGGCCAGATATGGTGGCTCACACCTGTAATCTCAGCATTTTGGGAGGCTGAGGTAGATGGATCACCTGAGGCCAGCAGTTTGAGACCAGCCTGGCCAAGATGGTGAAATCCCATCTCTACTAAAAATAGAAAACATTCACCAGGTGTGATGGTGTACACCTATACTCCCAGCTACTCGGGAAGCTGAGGCACAAGAATCACTTGAACCCAGGAGGCAGAGGTTGCAGTGAGGCAAGATCACTCCATTGTACTCCAGCCTGGACGACAAAGTGAGACTCTGTCTTCAAAAACTAAATAAATGAATAAATTAAATTAAATTAAATGGAGGGAGGGAAGGAGGGATGGATGGATGGAGGAAGAAATGAGGAATAAAGAAAGAAAGGAAGGGAGGGAGGGGAAGTATATCCAATTAAACTATGATATAATGCTTTCTTATACCTAGAATTTGTAATTATAGTTACTGAAAGACCTCTTTTAAATTTACTTAAACACAGATTTTTATTATTTATCACTCTTGTGAATACTTAGAAAAACTGTAAGTTAAATTGGCTACAGTATCAAAACTTCTTCAGAGCATAACTCTTTTGAATCGCTTTTTCAATGTTTGATGTCTGTGTTTTTCTATACAATATTTTGCTCTGTAACATTAAGACCATTAGCAATATAGCATTGGTTAGGAGCGCTCTGCTCTCATCTCTGAGATTTGCCTCCAAGCCACTGACACCCATCTTCAAGTTTTAATGTTGATGCTTTCTTAATATTACTAAAAGTTGTCAAAGAAAGTTTTCCAACACCAACTAGATTCATATTCTTTTTGGGTTTTTTTTTTGTTTTTGTTTTGGGATGGAGTCTAAGTCTGTTGCCCAGACTGGAGTACAGTGGTGTGATCTCGGCTCACTGCAACCTGCGCCTCCCAAGTTCAAGTGATTCTCCTGCCTCAGCCTCCCAAGTAGCTGATATTACAGATGACCACCACCACGCCTGGCTAATTTTTGTATTTTTAGTATAGACAGGGTTTCACTATGTTGGCCAAGCTGGTCTCGAACTCCTGACCTCAGGTGATCCACCTGCCTCAGCCTCCCAAAGTGCTGGGATTACAAGCATAAACCACCACACCTGCCCTAGACTCATATTCTTTTGTCAAATGGTCATTAAATGGTGTGTTGATGGAAGCATCAAAGGGCTGAAGTTGCCCCGTCATTCCAGATGGCAGAGCAACCCAGTTCATGTCCATTCAGGCATTCATACTGTATCACTGCTGTTGCCCAGCTGACAAAGATGGGCAGGAGGCTATAAACTGCAAAATACATGTTGACTTCAGAGATGTTCAAATTTAAAAAGGAAAATAAATATTTTTATAATTAAGGAAAACCTTTTCACATACATGAAAATATACACACTGTTAGAAACCTGGTATTATCCGTGTAACTACCATGGAAATACTTCTATATTGGTGTATATAAAGCGACCCTATTTTGGGGAATGATCACATAGTATTATTCCATTGTGTATATCCAGTCAGTCCAATATTCTCCCAATTATTCCACTCTGTGGTGCAAAATGCAAATTCTGAAAAGTGGGTTAAGGCCGGGCACGGTGGCTCACCTGTAATCTTCGCGCTTTGGGAGGCCAAGGCGGGTGAATCACTTGAGGTCAGGAGTTCAAGACCAGCCTGGCCAACATGCTGAAACCCTGTCTCTACTAAAAATACAAAAATAAGCCACGTGTAGTGGCGCATGTCTGTTATCCCAGTTACTCAGAGGCTGAGACATGAGAATTGCTTGAACCCAAGAGACAGAGGTTGCAGTGAGCCGAGATTGCGCCACTGCACTCCAGCCAAGGCAACAGAGCGAGACCCTGCCTCAAAAAAAAAAAAAAAGAAAAGAAAAGTGGGTTAAGAAGCAGTTATTTTTCTAAGTTAAGGGCATTATATCCTAAGGCACTCAATAATTGCTGATATCATCAACAGCAACTAGAATGTCAGTGTATGTGTCTGCCCAAGACCCTTGGCTGGAGGGACATTTTACAGAAGTCAATACTGAACGCAGCAATCTCCAAATTAATTAAGTCAAAGGTTTATCCTCTGAAACGAATGATCAAGATACCAACTGAGTGCTTTTTTTGAAAGCAAGTCTATCTACCAGGTAGATATGGAAACTGCCAAATCATTTTATTCCACTTAGCCTTTGGGATACATTTAACCTCAGTTAGAAGCTATGACCTGGAGAAATAAACTATCTTTATTCTCAAAACTGGCAGTGTTCCACTCCATTTAATCATATTAGAGTCTCTCTCTACCCAAGAGGGAAATGGCACAGAATTTGTCCTCCAAAGTTAACCGCGTGTAGGATACTCCTAGCTTGATTTTCTAATATACATGTCTCATCACTGAAACAGCAAAAAACTTGGTCCGGGATTTTTGGTTCACATTAAGAATACCTAGTAATACAATGTATAAATTATATTTTATATGCCCAGGTCTAATATTGTAAACAAATAAGATGCAACTCTCCTATGGCAGTCAAAAAAGAATGAGACAGTAAAAGCATAAAGGAAAGGACATCAATATTTTCCAATCATTTTTCTTTTATTTAAATTGTTGGCCAGGTGCGGTGGCTCACGCCTGTAATCCCAGCACTTTAGGAGGTTAAGGCAGGCAGGTCGCTTAAGCCCAGGAGTTTGAGACCAGCCTGGGCAACATAAAAAGACCCGTCTCTATAAATAATTTTTAAAAAATCAGCCAGGTGCAGTGGTGTATGCCTACAGTCCCAGCTACTCAAGAGGCTGTGGTGGAAGAATCACTTAGGCCCAGGAGGCAGAGGTTACAGTGAGCCGGGTTGGCACCACTGCACTCCAGCCCGGGTGACAGAGTGAGACCCTGTCTCAAAAAAAAAAAAAAAAAAAAAAAAATTGTTTTTATCAAATTTCTGCTTAATAAAATATATGCAATAATGAGAATTCTATTGAACTCAAATACATAAAAGAAGAAAAGGGGGTAGAAAGAGGAAAAAAAGGGAAGAAGAATCATCACCAACACTCCCAAAGAAAAGCAATGCTCAACGTCCCAGATTTTTTCCATATGTGTGCATGTTTATATGGCATGTGTGTGTGTGTGACAGTGTGTAGAGTGTGTGTGTGTGTGTGTGTGTGTGTGTGTGACTAAGAACATACTGATTTCAGCTTACTACTGATCGGTAGTAAAGTCACTCATTACTGATTAGCAGTGAAGTCACTACTGATATGTCTTAAGAAAAAAAAGTTATTGGCTGGCTGTGGTGGCTCACACCTGTAATCCCAGTACTTTGAAAGGTCAAGGCAGGAGAATCGTTTGAGGACAGAAGTTCAAGACCAGCCTGGGCAACAGAGTGAGACCCTGTCGCTACAAAAAAAATGTTTGAAGGTAGCCAGGTGTGGGGGTGCATGCCTGTAGTCCCAGCTACTAGGGAGAGAGTGTGAGGTGGGGGATGGTTTGAGCCCAAGAGTTCAAAGCTGCAGTGAGCTGTGACTACCACTGGACCCCAGCCTGCGTGGGAGACTGAGAGCCTGTCTTTAAAAAAAATTTCTTAAATAAATAATAAATTTATAGTGGGTTAGTTATATAATTTCTTTGTATCTAAAGTAAGATGAAATTTGTTCCCAAACTCCCTATCCTGTAGAGACTATGGTTCAAAGAAGCAACAGAATAGACCCCAAAATAAGAGGTAAAAATCCCCACATACACTCTAGTCATGCCAAAGGCAGCCTGACAGGCTTCTTCCTTTGTATCTCAACTTATCCCTGTCCTGCAAAGCTGCGGCACACGTGTGCAGCACACATCTGCAGCTGAGCGCAGCAGACACGCACAGGAGCACAGGGACAAAAACGCAACAGGAGTGAAAAAATGAAGGTTCTCAGGCCAGGCGTGGTGGCTGATGCCTGTAATCCCAGCACTTTGGGAGGCCAAGCCGGGCAGATCACCTGAGGTCAGAAGTTTGAGACCAGCCTGGCCAACATGGCGAAACCCCGACTCAATTAAAAATACAAAAATTACCCAGGCATGGTGGTACATGCCTGTGATTCCAGCTACCTGGGAAGCTGGGGCACAAGAATCACTTTAATCCAGGAGGCGGAGGCTGCAGTGAGCCGATATCACACCACCGCACTCCAGCCTGGGCGACAGAGTGAGACTCTGTATCCCGGGAGGTCACCGTATTGATGCCGAACTCAGTGCGGACACCCGATCGGCATAGCGCACTACAGCCCAGAACTCCTGGACTCAAGAGATCCTCCAGTCTCAGCCTCCCAAATAGCTGGGACTACAGGCACGCGCCACCTGGCCCGGCGAGACTCTGTCTCAAAAAAAGAAAAAGAAAGAAAGAAAATGAGAGTTCTCAGAGAGGGGTCTCACTATACAAAGTTTGGGGGTGTGGGATGTGCTTGGATAGGTGAGTTCACAAAGCTTTCAGCTGCTACAGCCTTCACACCACCACGTGGAAAGGCTTCCCCACCCTGTAGAGAAATGGCAGAGTAAAAGGACATCTTCAGTGATGAGATGAACTGCTGAACACAAAACAGGTCTGCCCGCCCCAGACTGCTGGCTAATTTAGCACATAAATGTCTTTATTGCTAAACCGCTTTGGGTCAAGTTCTTGATAGATGCAGCCTAATGTATTTAAATGACAATGGCAAGGCTCTTCCTGTTTGGGAAGTCTGCATACTGGTGTAAAAAAAAAAAAAGAAAAAGAAAAAGAAGGCCAGCTACAGTGGCTCACATCTGTAATCTCAGCACTCTGGGAAGCCAAGGCGGGCAGATCACAAGATTAAGAGATTAAGACCATCTTGGCCAACTTGGTGAAACCCTGTCTCTACTACAAATACAAAAATTAGCTGGACGTGGTGGCATGAGCCTGTAATCCCAGCTACTTGGGAGGCTGAGGCAGGAGAATCACTTGAACCCGGGAGGCAGAGGTCGCAGTGAGCCGAGATCACGCCACTGTACTACATCCTGGCGACACAGTGAGATTCCGTCTCAAAAAAAACAAAACAAAAAAAAAGAGAAAGAAAAAGAAAAGAAAAGACTTCTATTAAATAGCATCAAATATGAGAAATTACCTAATGAGTACAATGTGTGTTATTAAGGTGATGGAAAACCTAAAGCCCTGACTTGCATGTAACAAAATTACACTTGCACCCCATCAATTCATACAAATAAAATCTAAAGTATCATTGCAAAAAAAAAAAAAAGGAGCAGAGGAGTTGTAAATGAGACTTTTCCTGCTCTTTTTTCTATACAGGAGAATTTGCTACTGCCAATAGGACTCTGGGAAGGGAACACTTTTGCAGGAAGAGCTTTCCAAATTGCTCAGCTCTTCGTGTTGCTCCCTACCCAGTGACCGTGTGGCTTTTTGTGTGGATCTGAACCACAACATTTATCATACTCAGCTGCAATTGTGTGTGCACCCGTCCAGCACCCCACCAGACTGGGAGCCCTACTATCATCCATGTCTTGTTCAACTTTGCCCATAAAACTTAACATAGTGCCTGCAATTTAGTAGGTACTCAAAGGTATTCAGAGAATCAATAAATGCATTTTTAGGTCTCACTTTGTATAAGCCAGGCCTTAGCTCATTCTGGCATTATAAGGTAGAGAATAAATCAGAAGTAAAAGTAGAAATTGTATGCTGACAGCAAGTACTGGTCAGGAGGAAAGAGCGCAAATGTGGAAGCATGAGGAATTTTTTTTTTAATCTTAAAATTAAGTCAAAGCATTCAAGTACGGGACAGCCCTCCCTACAAGCGGGTCTGAAAGTTACATCAGTCCCAACACAAGCAAATAGGAATTTCAGTTCACATTATTAGCTCTTAGATTTTATGACTTGCCTCTCCACCTAAATGAGGACAACAGGTTTCTAGAACATAAAAGAATATATTAATGAGACATAGGTGAGGCTGGTCACAGTTACTCATGCCAGCCCTTTGGGAGGCCAAGGCAGGTGGATCACCTAAGCAGGAGTTTGAGACCAGCCTGGCCAACATGGCAAAACCCCATCTCTACTAAAAATACAAAAATTAGCCAAGTGTGGTGGCAAGTGCCTGCAATCCCAGGTACTTGGGAGGCTGAGGCAGGAGAATCGCTTGAACCTGGGAGGTGAAGGTTACAGTGTGAGCTGAGATTGTGCCACTGCCCTCCAGCTTGGGCAACAAAGCAACACTCTGTCTCAAAAAAAAAAACAAGTGAAGCAAATTGATGGGAAAACCACTACATCTTACCAACTTTCTCCTGCCTCATTTACTCTGACAAATATGGCAGTTTGAATTACTTATGATGGTAGACTAGGAAGTGGCACTATCACTTCACTAAAAAATTAGGAAGTCTTAGCAACACTTTGGCATTCAGCTATTCTTTGAAAAAAAAAGTTGATGATTCAAGAAAGAATTAGTGAGTTGTAAGAATGTAAATGAAATATTAAGGAAATACTAAAGAATTCAACTTTTAACTGACCTTTGGTATGAAAGAGCTTTTAGCTGGAGTTAATTTCTTGATTATTCCAAGCTGATCACATTTTCATTAGTGTTTATTATATAGAAACATCTTACCAGTCAGTCATGGGGAAACACTAAGATTCATTCTAATTCAGAGCTCGTGTGAAGTCTATGAAATTATAACTGGCAAATAAGTCAACAGGGCAAGTGTCCTAAGCTTTTCTGAGAAATTTTATACCAGTCAAACGTATAAGTGAACAATAAATAAAATTTTGTTAAAAACAAAGCCAATTCCCAGTTTGTGGTTTGAGCTTACAAAATTTAATTACCTATGTTTGCTTTGTTTCCAATTTTTCCCATTAAAAAAATTCAAACTTGGAGGGAAAACTGGTATAGCCTTTTCAGAGACCAATTTAGTAGTATGTACCAAAATTTTATTCATCCATTGACACAGCAACTCAAATTTCTAGATATCAGATAAGTAACAGTGCATATAAGCAGAGAGAGAGAAATATGTTCATAGTAACTAACATAAAAAAACACAAGTAGCCTTAAAAAACTATTGACAGGGAAATGGTTAAATAATTTTAGTTACAGCCATACTACAGAATCAACACAGCTTTAAAAATAATGAAGTCAACAGATATATTTTAACATGAAAAAAAGTCTTTAAAATCCACTTAAATGGAAAAAGCAATATATATCTACGGTATGATTCAGTTTAAAAAAGTAGACAAAACTACAGGCTGAATTCAATTGCACATAAAAATTCTGGAAGGATAGCCCTTAATTTGACTGGGAAAGGGCTTGCCATGGTAAAGGCTGATTTTCATTTTTACCTGGTATACTTCTTTGTTATTTTTGAAACAGGGTCTCACTCCAACCCACGCTGGAGTGCAGTGGCGTGATCACGGCTCACTGCAGGCTTGACCTCCCGGGCTCAAGCAATCCTCCTGCCTCAGCCTCTGGAGTAGTTGGGACCACGGGTGGCTGGCTGTCACACCTGGCTAATTATTTATTGTTTTTGGAGAGCGGGGTCTCACCATGTTGCCCAGGCTGGTTTTGAACTCCTGAGCTCAAACAATCCTCCTGCCTCAGCGTCCCAAGTACCTGAGACTGCAGGTATGCACCACCACATCCGGCTAATTTTTATTTTTTGTAGAGATGGAGGTCTTGCCATGTTACCCAGGCTGATCTCAAACTCCTGGGTTCAAGCAATCCTCCCACCTCAGCAAACCAAAGAGATTACAGATATGAGCCACTGTCCCTGGCCCTGGTAGACTTCTTTATTGTTTAAATTTTGACACAGTGATACATTCATTCGTTCTTTGTATAATTTTTAAAAATCAAAAAGTTAAGAAGAACAAAGATGTTCTTTGAAGTCAAGCATAAAAAGGCCTCACAAACCTTGTATAATATGTAAAAGTTCACAGATTCACTTCAAAACCATCACATCATCCCCCATGGTACTTAGAAAAATTGCCCTTAGAATCAATCCTACCTGCATATAAGAGGATGATATTTCAAATTTTATGTGGCACAGTGAAATGCCAGAGACTTCATCTACTCCCCACCCTCCAAAAAAGCCGGCAGATTATATTTTATTTGAACATTCACAGGAGAATATGTTCTGCTAACATCCAGCTAATGAATTATTTAGCTCTAAACAGGAGATTTGTACACATCGTCTGAGAGCCCCTGATAGGGGCTTGTAATTCAGCTGAAAAACTGGCTGGATTTGAACTATCAAACTGACATCAAAATAATCAAGCTGAAGTCCATGAGATCAAGCAGCTTGAAATCATAATAATTATTAATTTGTTAATCTTACTGCTTTCAAATACATACTTCATAGTCTTGATTATATTTAAAAGCATTAAATGTTGGCGATCTTAAAGCTCTTAAAATAGTATTTTGGAAGGTAGAAAAGTAATAAAACATAATATGTCCTTAATAAAATAGGAAACCAAATTATAAAGAATGTTTTAAAAAAATGTTTAACTCAGCTGAAATCAGGTACGTAATTCAGACCCTCAGCAAACCCTCCAAATGGATTTAGCTTCCACAGGGACTCTCCTAAAGTTGGGTCCTTTGTAGCTGAGAGCCTTAAGCTAAACCTAAGGGGGCGTAGTGGTTCACGCCTGTAATCCCAGCACTTTCGGAGGCTAAGGCGGGCAGATCACCTGATGTCAGGAGTTTGAGACCAGACTGGGTAACATGGTGACACCCTGTCTCTACTGAAAATACAAAAATTAACCAGGCATGGTGACACATGCCTGTAGTCGCAGCTACCTCAGCCTGAACCCAGCCTGTGGAGGTTGCAGTGATGAGCCGAGATGGTACCACTATACTCCATCCTGGGCAACAGAGTGGGAAGGAAGGAAGAAAAGGAGGGAGGGAGGGAGGGAAAGAAAATCTGGCAGGTAACAGTGGCTCACACCTGTAATCCCAGTACTTTGGGAGGCCAACATGGGAGGATCACTTGAGGCCAGGAGTTTGAGACCACCCTGGGCAATATAGCGAGACTCTATCTCTACAAAAAAAAAATGTAAACATTATTTGGGCATGGTGGTGCATGCCTGCAGTCCCAACTACTTAGAGGCTGAAGCAGGGGGCACCACTGGAGCTCAGGAATTCAAGGTTGCAGTGAGCTATGATCACACCATTGCACTCTAGCAATACCCTGTCTCTTAAAAAAAAGAGAAAAAAAGCAAGTTCCTACCATGGTGTCTAATGTTCTTTATAGTACTTCCTAGAGGAGGACAGGGTAGCCAAGCTGTCTCAATTTGCCTGGGACCTATCCAGTTTTACCACTGAAAAATCTCATATTGGGGGAACTCCCTGAATCCTAGGCAACTCAGGACAGTCAGTCATTTCCTGGACACACTCCTATCAAAGAAGAAAAATATTCAGGTCCTTTAATCGCCTCAGCATGCGCACAAGAAGCATGCAATTATGCCCGGCCTGGTCTTATTCCGTGTCCTCTATGTGTACAACAAAGGCTGAAACTCTCGACTTTAGTCTCCTGATTGGAAAATAGAGGAATCTCAGAAACATGCTGTGCAAAAGATGCCAGACAAAACGAGTCCATAGTGTGCAATTCAATTTCTGTGACATCTCTGAACTGGCCAAACTAACCTGCGGTGATAGAAATCAGATCGGTGTTTTTTGGGGGAGGAGAGTTGAGGGTAAACTTACAGAGAGGAATCAGGGAACTTTCTGGAGTGAGGGAAATGTTCTATATCTTAATTGGGGTAGTGATTACATGATACACTTGTCAGAACTCACCAACTGCACACTTAAAATGTGTGCATTTTATGTAAACCTAACCTTTAAAGTGTTGATTTTAAAAAGAGATGTGAGATCCTTCATCACAAAAAAAGATTCAGGACAGATTAAGCAATATCTTTTAGGGATGTTGGTGGGATTTCTGAGTTAGATACAGGCTGGAGGCACATCAAAGATCTGTGGTCATTTTCTTTTTGCTTTTTCTTTCTTTCTTTTTTTTTTGAGACAGAGTTTCACTTTTGTTGCCCAGGCTGGAGTGTAGTGACATGATCTCGGCTCGCTGCAACCTCTGACTCCTGGGTTCAAGTGATTCTCCTGCCTCAGCCTCCCGAGCAGCTGGGATCACAGGCAGGAACCACCACGCCCGTATAGTTTTTGTATTTTTAGTAGAGACAGGGTTCTGCCATGTTGGCCAGGTTGGTCTCGAACCCCTGACCTCAGGTGATTCACTGGCCTTGGCCTCCTAAAGTGCTATGATTAAAGGTATGAGCCACCGCGAGCAGCCTGATCTGTGGTCATTTTCAACTCTCATTCATAGAATTCTAAAAGGGCACCACATTACTCCACTCCCTTATGTAGAATAAATTTAAAATTCACTCAAAATTTGTGCAGTCCTCCATCACAGGAAAATGTACAGATTCCTTCTCTGGAAATATCTAAAGAAAAGCACAGCGAATGTTCCCCCATTTAGTATTTTGTTGCTGCTTTAACTATGAACTCATCAAAGACCGGAAGACAAGACCCACAGTAGAAAAGGAGGTGGTACAGATGTCAGCGCCTTTGAATAATGCAATAGAGCAGCCCAACATCAATGGCTTCTAGCACAGATAACCCCAGCTGTGGGAACCTAATCTAATAAAGACCTGTGAAGTGGCTTTGGGTCAGGAGGTAGACTCCATTCTGATCTGGAAGTCTTATTTACTTATTTCAAGGAAGTGCCTGAGAGTTGACTAGATCCTAGGGAATGGACATGCAGGATGAAATGATACAAGTACCAGAGAGGGGACCACAGGACTCAAACAGATGTCCTTGGATGCATCCAGTGACTCTTCCAAGGGACACAGTCCTTGAATCTTTGATTCAAGTGTTAGCTTGAGTGTTAGCTTGCCTTGATCCAAGGAAATGATCACTATTCTGTTCCCTACCTCTTCTGTGATTCTAATGTTGCCCACAGGATTGGTATGCACTGCAAATAGCTGGCATCTGGGCCGGTGTTGCTGGGCAGCCCGGAGCGTAGCACTTGCAGGAGAGGAAGGGCTGCCTACTGGTGGTGACTAGGAGAAGAAAGCAGCCCAACCCTTAAACAGCCCATAAGGAAGTTTGCGCTAAAAATGACTCAAGTCAAAACCCAGAAGTCTCCCACTCGACACACACTTGGCAAGGGATGAGACTCATGAGCCTTTGAGTGTGTGCATGCGTGAACATCTCCACGTGCCAAATTTCTGCTGGTTCCTATTAGCAGTAACACGGCCCTTTGCATTACACCAACAAAGCCAAACATCTTCCCAGAATTATTTCCCGGTTGGGAAATGGAGAGTTATTGGGTTGACTCTTCCATCTGATGGCATGTAATGAAGTCAGGTCCAGAGCTGAGTTCCTGGCCCAGTAAAACAGCAGAGCCAGTTCTCTCCTCTGCAATCTGAAAGCACAGCTGGCACGCAGGGGCCCCGACACAGTGCCGTCTGCCCCGGCCAGACCCTCCAGGCAGGCTGCCTGTTCCTGATCACCACCCCTAACAGCCACTCACTTGGGTTTCCTACCACACCATCAAGTCCCCTCTGTCTAATAATGAGCTAGAGAAAGCCACTGGGTGTTAGGGTCTGGGCCATTCAGATGCCAAACCTTGAAAATAAATCCTCCCGCAGTAACTTGGAGCTAGTGCTCAAGAAAAATAATGGCACCACAGAGATACTGTTGAGCTTGCATGAAAGGAATGAGAGGATTAGAATTGGTGAATGACGTTATGAGAAAACAGCAAATTCACTGATCCAAGGTACATACGAAAATTAAGATCGAATAACACAAAATCAGGATGGAAGGGTGAGACAGGGCAACGCTGAAGTCGTTTTAATCTACAGCACATCTAGAACGAGCCCAAAATGAACCAGGGAGTTTGAGTTTTATTTTCCATTAATCTGTTCCCTAGCACACATGCTGAAAAAGATGTGCTGGTTTCAACTTTATTGAATGGCTCTATCGCAAAAGAAAAAAAAAAAAACTGGCACCATTAGTTCCTAAGAAAATAGATTCTAAATTTTTTAAAAATCTTCATTTGGATTTAAAACAACAATATGGGCTGGGCGTGGTGGCTCATGCCTGTAATCTCAGCATTTTAGGAGGCTGAGGGGGGCAATCACCTGAGGTCAGGAGTTCGAGAGCAGCCTGGCCAACATGGTGAACCCGTCTCTACTAAAAATACAAAAACTAGCCGGGTATAATGACATGTGCCTGTAATCCCAGCTCCTCGGAGACTGAGGCAAAAGAATTACTTGAACCCAGGAGGTAGAGGTTGCAGTGAGATAAGACTGTGCCATTGCACTCCAACCTGGGCAAAAAGAGTGAAACTTCATCTCAAAAAAAAATTTTTTTTAAATAACGATAATATGCCAAACCTAGAGGGAGTCATCTACAACACAGTCTTAGGATCAGCTCCAAATCAAGCAACTGGGAATTTCACTGGGCAGCACCAGAGAGCTCTGACACACAAGAGCTCTTCACTGTATTTGCCCAGGCGTTCACCATTCACAGCTCAGAACAGGCATTTGACAGTTCCTGAGTTTTCATTCATTCACAGGTTGCATATTGAGAGTAACATCTCCTCATTCACATCACACAGGCAACACAAACCACTTGACAGAGTTAACATATGAGCACTGATTAAATAACAATGCTTTGTATTTACTGAACACACACTTTCATCTTCTGTAAAGAACTGAGAAGGAAAATCCTGAATGTTAGTAAAACTCACAGGCTTTGAAATCAACATGATCAAGTTAGTTGTTTTAATAAGGCCTCAATGTCTTCAAAGACATTAAATACAGAGTGAAGGAAACCAAAAGTAAAGCACTGGGAATTAATAGTAAGTCAAAGCAAAAGCAGAAAAAGGCCTCAAAGACTAAGACTCAGCAATGACAGCACAGCTAGAATTGGAATTGGATCCATTCAATTCATTCTTCAACTACTGCGCCAAGGAGGCAAGATCTAAAATGACTGGGATCCCCCTTCACCAGGCATCAGCCTAGCTGCAGGCACAGCATGGGAAATGCTTAGGCCTGGGCTGTGATTTTTGCTCTGGGTCTAAGTAGATCCACTGGTAAGAAGCTTGTCCAGCTAACTACTAGGAAGTCCTCTTTATTCAAGTGAAAAGCTCTTGTATCACTCACTGCATCTCTGCTTTGCCATCTTTCGCTGTTGCTGTTATTGTTGAGACGGAGTCTCACTCTGTTGCCCAGGCTGGAGTGCAGTGGCACAGTCTTGACTCACTGTAACCTCTGCCTCCTGGGTTCAAATGATTCTCCTGCCTCAGCCTCCTGAATAACTTGAATTACAGGCGTGCGCCACCACAGCTGGCTAATTTTTGTATTTTTAGTAGAGATGGGGTTCTGCCATCTTGGCCAGGCTGGTCTCAAACTCCTGGCCTCAACTGATCTGCCCACCTTGGCCTCCCAAACTGCTAGGATTACAGGTATAAACCTCCGCACCTGGCTTGCTTTGCCATCTTAAGAGAACCTGGGCACCAAGGCATTACAGTAATGGGTCCATGCATAAGAAAATGAAAAAGCACACGCACGCACACACACACACACACACACACACACACGCACACACGCACGCACGCAATTTCACTTTCTAGGTATATAAGACCATGATAGTTTTGTTCATTTTTTTATTTGCTTCTTTTTCTTGCCACCTGTTTCTTTCACAAATATTTATTTTTGAAAACAAAAACAACTGCTAGTACTTTGCTAAAGACGAAAATGTTGGTGTCCCCGGAAAATTCACAAGCTGTAGCCCTAACGACTTTGTATTGACAAGAGTCTTTGGGAGGTAATTAGGTTTCAATGAGGTCGTGACACTGGAGCCCTTATGAGAGGATTAGTGTTCTTATAAGAAGAGGGAGGGACTAGAGCTCTCACCCGCGCTCGCCGCTCCCTCTCTTTCTCTCTCTCTCTGACTCTCCCTCTCTCTTGCTCACTCTCTTAGTATAAATAGTACCACTGACTTCCAGTCAATTAGCTTCGATAAACTAACTAGACTCCACCATGTAAGGACACGGCAAGAAGGTGGTTGTCTGCAAACCAAGAAGCCAGCCCTACCAGACATCAGATTTGCAGACACTTTGTCTGGACCATCCCAGCCTCCGAAACTGAGAAATCAATGTGTCTTGAAGCCACCCATCTGCAGTAACTTGTTACAGCAGCCCAGACTGACAAAGACACACTCATATCTTGGAAAACGATTCAGCATCTCTCTTCTCCTCTGCCATCTCTGTCCTTCTCTAGTCACTCTAGCGAATGTCTTCATTGCACCAGTTAAGCGGGAATTTAAGTGAGCAGTATGACGAGGATGCTGGGTGAAGGTATCAGTGCCTTCTGCCGTAATAGCCCATCAAAATAACACATATAATGAATTATTCCAATACATGCAATGAAGATATACAGCCCATAAGTGCACTGCACCCTCCAAAATGAGCTGACTGGAATAATTTGATATAAAGATGAACCCAATTTTGACTTAGTATTTAGCAAGTCTCTCTCCTTTGCTGGGGCTCAGAAAATCATACCCAAAGGTCTGGCACTCTGGTATGTCGAACACTTTTAACTAAAATAGGAAGGTCTTAGAAGCTGCCTCAGAACCAAAGACTCTAATTGTCTCCGTCCTCCCTTCACCACCACCCCCAGGGCAGGGAGGGGCTTGTTATCTGACTAAGGAAACTTATTTCCAAAAGAAATACAATTGTCTTAAGATCCCCTCCCTAGGAATCTCCTCGAATAACCAGGAAAGATGAACCACCAAGAAGAGATTAAAAGTCCATTACCGAGCCCACATAGGTTTTGTAACCGAGGACAACTCCAAGAGATTGTCTGGGAGACTCTATCTGCATAATAAAACAAACTTTGTTCTCGTGAACTTCTGCCCCTCTTTCCCACCACCTCCCCCAGAGCTCAGAGGAACTCTGTCCCAGGCCATTGTTCTTTCAGCTCATTCATTCCCCTTAGAAGTCATTTACTACCCCACTAAAAACTTACCTATAGCCCACTCACTCCTCTCTGCCCTATGAAGAGGGTATTTCAGCCTCAACTATCTGGCCTTTCTTTAAGGCTCATATCTGTGAGACTTCCTTGTCTATATACATGTTAATAAATTTACCATGGCTTTTCCCCCCTATTAATCTGTCTGTTGTCCATCATTCAACAAACCCTCAGTGAGCAGAGAGAATACTTTCCTGTCTCCCCTACAACTTCAGATAGCATAAAGTTCTGTGGTTATTAGCACAAACCTAACAATCTAATCTCCCTAAATTTTGTGACAATCTTCTTTCTTTTATTTCCAAACAACACATTGCCTTATTTCCTTCTCTGTTTATGGAATAAATCCCAAGAGGTGACTTGGACATCGAAACTCACAGGCAGGGTAAGGAGAGCCCTGAGCTCAGTGCCTGGCTCATTATGTTAATCATTCTTCAATCTCCAAGCTAAATGCAAGTTCATCTCTTCCCCCATCACCAAAACCCACTAAATGAACCATAAAAAAAAAAAAAAAAAGGCCGGGCGCGGTGGCTCACGCCTTGTAATTCCGGCAATTTGGGAGGCCAAGGCAGTTGGCTCACCTGAGGCCAGGAGTTCAAGACCAGCATGGCCAACACGGTGAAACCTCATCTCTTTTTTTTTTTTTTTCAAGAATGGTTTGGGATCATCCAGGTAAAGTGAAAACCCATCTCTACAAAAAATACAAAAATTAGCTGGGCATGGTGGCATGCACCTGTAGGCCCAGTCACTCAGAAGGCTGAGACAGGAGAATCGCTGGAATCCAGCAGGTGGAGGTTGCAGTGAGCAGAGATCACGATGAGATCGCTCCAGCCTGAGCAACACAGCAAGACTCTGTTTAAAAAAAAAAAAAAAAAAAAAAAAAAAAAAAGATATACACCTACAAGGACAAATAATTACAGAGAAAAAGCTGAATCAGATGATGAGGGATTTAAAACCCTTTTGGAAAGATGTGGAGCTGATGGGCCCAGCAGAGGAGTTGCTTTGGAGGAGAAGGGAGCCAAGATAACTCAGAGGACACTTGAAAAGTGCAGGACCAGACAGTGACAGGGACTATGACAGAAAGGAAGAGGTGAAAATATGGGGATTTAATGAAAAATCTAATTACAGAACAGTCAAGTACCAGGTCCCCGCCCTCCTACACACAGCCTGTGATCAATACCCTCCCAGCCAGGAGACAGATTTATTCTTCCCATAGTTTTGAGATAAATCTTCAGAGTTGGCCGGGTGCAGTTGCTCATACCTGTAATCCCAGCACTCTGGGAGGCCAAGGCGGGCAGATCATGAGGTCAGGAGATCGAGACCATCCTGGCCATGGTGAAACCCTGTCTCTACTAAAATACAAAAAAATTAGCCTGGCATGGTGGCACACGCCTGTAGTCCCAGCTACTCAGGAGGATTGAGGCAGGGGAATCGTTTGAATCCAGGAGACAGAGGTTGCAGTGAGCTGAGATTGTGCCACTCCACTCCAGCCTGGTCAAAGAGCAAGACTCCATCTCAAAACAAAAACAAAAACAAAACAAAAAGCTACTCAGAAGGCTGAGGCAGGAGAATCGCTTGAACCCGGGAGGCAGAGGTTGCAGTGGGCCAAGAGCACATCACTGGACTCCAGCCTGGGCGACAGAGCAAGACTCAGTCACCAAAAAAAAAAAAAAGAAAAAGAAAAAGAAAATCTTCAGACTTGGTTGCATCCAGCACAATAAAGGATAGAACAGAGAGAGATCCTAGAACTATAACTAGGAGGATAGAGAGAAAATGGGATTCAAGTCCCAGACCTATCCCCATCAGCTCCCAGAGTATTGACAGCCAGGTTTATGGGCTTATGTTACTCAAACACTTCCCTTCAGAAACTGAGCAGCCCACAGAAACGACTCACATTAACTGTACTGATATTTAATGGCCCCCTAAGGGGAAAGCAGGTTTAATCAGCCTCCCCCTAGAAGCCACATGGCTATAAGCTTCTCTCTATCAGAGCTCCCAAACAGTTTTTTTACTGCCTCTAAAATATTAATGGGTTTATGTTTACTCAGACACTTCCCTTCAGAAACTTCCCTTCAGTTTGAGACCAGCCTGGCCAACCAGGTGAGACTCCATCTCTACTAAAAATACAAAAATTAGCCAGGTATGGTGGTGCAAGCCTGTAATTCCCAGCACTCTGGGAGGCCAAGGCAGGAAGATCACTTAAGCCACTAAAGTACCTCTAAAATAAAAGCAAAGATCATTAGGCAATGTAACATAAACCTCCAACACAAACCACAAAAGTGGAACTATTAAAAAGCAGGATTTAAGCATTATAATTTGTTTCATCAAAGAAATGTTGCATTATTGCATCCACAAAACAAAAACAATCAGAGAAACAAAATTAAGAGCAATATAACAAAATGTTTAACAAAAGAAATACAAAATAAAATGGAAATCTGGAAAGCCAAATAATATGGTAAAGTATGAAAAATATTTGTAATAATTAATGCAGAGAATTAATCCAGGAAAGCGGATATCCACATAGTAGTTGTTTCAAGAATAAATTAACAGAGGTGGACATGATTCAGAAAATAGTATGGGCTGGGCGCGGTGGCTCACACCTGTAATCCCAGCACTTTGGGAGGCCAAGGTGGGCAGATCACCTGAGGTGAGGAGTTCGATATCAGCTTGGCCAACATGGTGAAACCTTGTCTCTACTAAAAATACAAAAATTAGCCAGGTGTGATGGCACATGCCTGTAGTCCCAGCCACTCCAGAAGCTGCAGCAGGAGAAATCACTTGAACCCGGGAGGTGAAGGTTGCAGTTAGCTGAGATCGCACCACTGCGTTCCAACCTGAGTGACAGAACAAGACTCCCTCTCAAAAAAAAAAAAAAAAAAACCAAAAAATGGGCACAGTGGCTCTCATGCCTGTAATTCCAGAACTCTGGGAGGCCGAGGGGGTCGGATCACAAGGTCAGGAATTCGAGACCAACCTGGTCAATGATGAAACCCTATCTCTACTTAAAATACAATAATTAGCCGAGCATGGTAGTGGGCGCCTGTGGTCCTAGCTACTTGGGAGGCTGAGGCAGGAGAATCACTTGAACCCAGAAGGCGGAGGTTGCAATGAGCCAAGATCGCGCCACTGCACTCCAGCCTGGGCAACAGAGCGAGACTCCGTCTCAAAAAAAAAAAAAAAGAAAGAAAGAAAAAGAGAAAGTTCTGAGAAAAGAGGATGTTTGGCCTCAAATTCCAATCTTCCTTTATTACTCTAATCGGGAAACAATTAGAACAGGGGTCCCCAACCCCAAGGCCATGGGCCGGTATCCATCTATAGTCCTTTAGGAACCCGGCCAAAAAGTAGGTGAGTGGCAGGAGCCAGAGAAATTTCATCTTAACTTACAGCCAGTCCGCCGCTTGCATCTGAGCTCCGCCTCCTGTCTGATCAGCAGCAGCATTAGATTCCCACAGGAGCGTGAACCCTACTGCGAACTGCGCATGCGAGGGATCCAGGTTGCGTGCTCCTTATGAGAACCTGATGCCTGATGATCTGTCACTGCCTCCCATCGCCCCCAGATGGGAACCGTCTAGCTGCAGGATAACAAGCTCAGGGTTCCACTGATTCTACATTATGGTGAGTTGTATCATTTCATTATATGTTACAACTTAATAATAACAGATATAAAGTGACTACAATACAATCTGTAATATAAACAGATTGCAATACATGTAATGCCCTTGAGTCATCTCGAAACCCATCCTCCCCTCCCTGCCCCACACTCTGTGGAAAAATTGTTGCCCGTGAAACCGGTCCCTAGTGCAAAATAAGTTGGGGATTGCTGAATTAGAAGACGGGCTACGGCCACTCAAGGGAGCAAATCAAGAGAGAGGAAAATGTGGGAACCGGGCAACAGGGGCTCCATCGTAAAGCAGCAAAAAGTAAAAGAAAATAAATCCTTAGGCTCTCTGAAGCTCCACGATGAGAATATTCAGCAGGGTTAGAGAACGAGTCCAGTTTAAAGGAGGAGGAGGGGTGGGGCTTCGAGAAGGCTGAATAAGAAGCATCCGGTACTCGCCTCCTCCACCAAGAACCAAAATAGCAAGTAGATAATCACACTTCGAACAGATCATCTAGGAGAGAACCGAGAACAGAGAAGTGACAGGAAACGTCTAAGGCAAGCAAGGAAAGAGAAGGAAAGGAGGCAGCCTGCTCAGCCAGGATCAGCTGGAAGCCCAGGGAGGCTCCCCAGTGCAGGGAAAGAGTTGCGGAGAGACCCCCAGGCCTCCACATTCCCAGGGGTCCACATTCCCACTAGGAACTCCTGCAATCCCAGCCATGGGAGAGCACCTCACCCTCGAGAGCCCTGAGACTAACATTGGGAGCCGCCTGGAGACTGTCCGGCCACACTGCTTCAGAGAGGGAGCTCATACAGGGATCTAACCCGCGCCCAAACCTAAGCGGCAACAGCAACGCACCACAGCCCCCGGCAGACCGCATCCTGCACTGGGGCCCAACAGCCCCTGCAGCTCCATATTCGTGGAGCCCCAGTGGCATCCCCCTTGCTGGCTGATGCTCTGTGGCCAAAGCACGAGCCACAAGCAATGATCCCACTGCCCCCCCGCCCGCCCCGTCTGCTGGGGACTGTGGTGCCTTACTGCAGCCGCTTAGGTTTGGGCGCGGGTTAGATCCCGGTATGAGCTCACTTCCTGAAGCAGTGTGGCCGGACAGCAAGGCCTCCACACACTTTCACCCACCTGGAGGGCAAAATGCAAATCAAAACCACAATGTGTGTCATCTTATGCCAGTTCAACAGCTAAGATTAAAAAGACAAAATAACAGATGCTGGTGACGATGTGGAAAAAAGGGAACTTCCTTTTTTTTTTTTGAGATGGAGTTTCACTCTTGTTGCCCAGGCTGGAGTGCAGCAGCGTGATCTCAGCTCACTGCAACCACCCCCTCACAGGTTCCAGTGATTCTGCTGCCTCAGCCTCCCGAGTAGCTAGGATTACAAGTGCTGGCCACCATGCCAAGCTAATTTTTGTTTTGTTTTGTTTTGAGACAGAATCTCACTCTGTCGCCCAGGCTGGAGTGCAGTGGTACAATCTCTGTGGGCAATCTCCCCCTCCAGGTTCAAGCAATTCTCCTGTCTCAGTCTCCCGAGCAGCTGGAATTACAGGCATGCGCCACCAAATCCAGCTAATTTTTGTATTTTTAGTAGAGACAAGGTTTCACCATGTTGGCCAGGATGGTCTCTTGACCTTGCAATCCACCCGCCTCAGCCTCCCAAAGTGCTGGGATTACAGGCGTGTGGGCCACCGTGCCCAGCAAATTTTTCTATTTTTAGTAGAGATGGGGTTTCATCTTGTTGGTCAGGCTGGTATCAAACTCCTGACCTCATGTGATCTGCCCACCTCGGCCTCCCAAAGTGTTGGGATTACAGGCGTGAGCCAGCGCGTCCAGCTGAAAAGGGAACTCTTCACACACTGTTGGTGGGAATGTGAGTACAGCTACTATCAAAAACAACATGGAGATTTATTTCTTCAAAAGCTAAAAACAGAGCCACCATATGATCCAGCAACCCCACTACTGGGTGTCTATCTGGAAGAAGGGGACTCAGCATGTCAAAGCAACACCTGCACCCCGTTTTACTGCAGCACCATCCATAAGAGCCAATACATGAAATCAACCTAAGTGTCCAATGGATGACCAGATGAAGAAAATGTGGTATATACACATAATGGAATACTATTCAGCCATTAAAAAGGATGAAATCCTGTCATTTGCAGCAACATGGATGGAACTGGAGTTCACTGTGTTAAGTGAAATAAGCCTGACACAGGAAGACAAATATTACGTGTTCTCACTGATATGCAGGAACTAAAAAAGTTGATCTCGTGGAGGCAGAGTGTAGAATGGTAGTTACCAGAGGCTGGGAAGTTGGGGTGGGGGTGGATAAAGAGAGGCTGTTTAATGGGTACAGACACACAGTGAGGTAGAAAGAATAAATTCTAGTGTTTGATAGCAGAGTAGGGTGACTACGGTTAGCAACAAATGTTTATATATTTTGAAGTAGCTAGACTAGAAAGCTTGAAATGTTCCTAACACAAATGATGATAAATACCGCCAGGCGTGGTGGCTCACACCTGTAATCCCAACACTTTGGGAAGTTGAGGTGGGTGGATCATGAGGTCAGGAGTTTGAGACCAGCATGGCCAACATAGTGAAACCCTGTCTCTACTAAAAATACAAAAATTAGCCAGGTATGGTGGCACACACCCGTAGTCCCAGCGACTCAGGAGGCTGAGGTGGGATAATCACTTGAACCCAGGAGTCAGAGGTTGCAGTAAGCTGAGACCATGGTGAAAGAAAGAGGAGAAAGGGGAGGGGGAAGAGGGA